>JAOSYY010000015.1:5314952-5340370 GCA_025727935.1 Hebomoia glaucippe
TCACGAAAATCGGTCGAGCCGTTTCGGAGGAGTAGAATTACAAACACCGTGACACGAGAATTTTATATATTAGATTAAGTCCTGAGGTAATGCTAAAATAAGTTAGTTAGTTTTGGTATATTTTTTATATGCAAATTTCGGGTTTCACTCTTGTTTCCTTTAAAAACTACCAAATAGGGCTCTCACCTTATTATTCACCCTCCTAAGGAAAAAATGTATACGTAATACAATCGTTACTGTTCACGCTGTATTTAAAACTTAATTCATTGTTACCGTCTTTAAAGATATTTATTCTAATTATGATTTATTTGACAAGAAGTTTAATGTATTATAATCTGTGGCATATACAGTTTTACGCGGTTTCGTTGATATTCTTTTAAAAGTGGTGGAACAAAAGGAAGGCAAACTGCTACATCGAAGTAGCTGTTACCTAATGTTTGCAGATTGCCGCACGCGCAAAGTCGCTTGATTAATAGATGTTTCGTTTGGTAAGGTGAGGGGCAGATGACATACTGGTTTACGCGCTACAAGTTCAAATTCACCGAAGTGGACTACAGTCTGTTCCTTACTTACTCCGTCCTTGTCGGTACTGTTGGTAAGTACATATTTTTTTATAAATAATTTCAGATAGGTGTGCATGTATAATCATCTTCAGAATATGTTACAGAAATACGGTATCAGAACGTAAGTTTGTTGAAAGTTTCATCTAAATTACCATTGTTTAGTATTTAGACGATGGTGATAACTATGTGTCGTGTTTTCTTACGATTTTAGATAAATTTGCCTATACGATTATGTATGTAAAAGTCATATTTCCGGATACGAATGTGGCTGATTGATTCTACTAAATGACATTACCTGATTGAGGTATATAATTTTTTTTTAATTATCTAGTGGAAAAAGTATTTACATTTTTGAGATATGTCCTTGTCAAATCACAAAAGATATAATCTGTGGCAAAAGTTTAGAATAGACAAATATGAAAAATATCACACGCTTAGGTAAATGTCTTTGAATTCCCTATAGAATGCGCGTTTGTATTAGTTTTATAAATCATAATATTCATGAATCACAGTTAAGGCGCAATTCTTGCACGTAATGTGACTGAAACATGCGTAATATTATAAATATTTGTAAAGAAACAGTGATCAAAAGTAAACCAGTTACAGTTGTTGGCTTTTCCTTGATTGTGATTTAAAATTGTGTAGAAAATGACAACAATTTTAGCTTTATTATACTTCGTATCTTACTTTATTCAAAATATTATTAGTTCCTAAAGGTACTAGATGATAAAAAGTTTTAAATATTTTTTTTATCAACTTGTATAAATCAAATTACTTCTTATCATAATCACTGGATGTTCAAAAAACGATAAGTACATCTAGTCAATAAGGAATGCTAAAAGGCTATTATCGCTTTGTTAATTGCAATAATGGAATTCTTTGCCGGTTGGTTCATCGCGTTAAAACTATACTTTTGTAATAATCTACAGTTAGTAACTAATTAATAGTGATACATATTCTATTAGCGTATTTATGAAATTCAGTAAAAAAGCGTTAATTTCCCTTAGGTGTGAAATTGTCTATAGTAAATAGGGCAAGTGAATTTGTTATAAAATTTTTAAAAAATACTGAATTTTTGTCGTTATAACATTTACTGAATACGTATTCAAATCACAAAAGGTATTTACGGTAAATATTTAGATTTCGTATCCTCAATATTTAGGAAGATAGATCCTAAGGGAATTTCATCAGAGACATTTCTATTGCACCAATCTGTAGGGACTACAGCTAAATAATATGGAAAACGAATTTGGGTACATAAGTTAAGAATAATATTAACAAAACAAAGGAATTTAAGGTAACAGAACTTAATTTTTAATATACCTGTAAATATTACTAATTTATAGAAAATGTGACCAAGCCAATTAATGAATATTAAAAATAATGCTTCACATTTATTCAATTTAAGTGCCAAAATATATTTTTAGTCAGTAATTTATTAGTGTAAGATAGAAGTGTTAAAAGTTTATTGAATGAAAAGATAATAATATCAATGAAGTAAATCGATTAACCGTTTCGTAGCCTTGTTAGAATTAATTCATTGACCTGTTAGAAATTAAAGATTGTAATTATAGAACATGATTTTTATGTCAGACATCAACAGGCGAGGGTCACTCGATAGTAAATGACACACAACTTAATATTTATTAAAAACAAAATCAATTTTATAATAAAACACAGTAAACTTTTTTATTTACGCATCTGTTCATCAAAAAAACAGATAAATAGAAAAGTATGTTATCATTGGAAACTCAATATCTTGTAACTGAGGTTATTAGGTAATTTTTACGTGTATATTAATTAAAAAAAATATATATATTTTTACTATAAAAAAGAAACTAATAATTTTTGAAATACGTGAACTTTTAATATGTGCTGACGAAATGAAATTAAAAGCCTTGTAATCATTGTAAACGATGTCTTAGCAAGAAAACTAATGTATCAAAAGATCTTTATAATCTAGAAACTAATCCATAAAGCAATAAGGAAACTATTTATAAACAGTTATTCTTCATTTCACAAAAGAATTGCTTATCGACTGTTTTCCAAGAAATAGTATGTTCCTTGGATTATGTCTCTTTATATCTTATTTTCTTCCTAGGCGAGCCGACCCCTCGACTCCAAGATATCGACCCCTTTTCAATATGGGTAATTACTATTGTTCTAATATAAAATCTAAATTAGCACATTTATAGTTACATATAGAATTAACTAGAATTTCAATAATTTAAAATATATTTATTTATTTTGCATTAAGCTCATTGCACTCCCGTTATGCAAATTATATTAATTATATCCAAGCATATCAGAAAACTATAAGAATGCTTGTAATTTGACTATAAATGTAGTCACAAACGGCGCAAATAATCGTCTGTCGGTGAATATCTGCATATAAATGTCGTTCGCCGTACCAAATGTCTAATGACAATTTAGGTTATCTGTGCCGTGTGTTATATGTATGAAGAGACGATAGCTTCTGTGCAGGAGTTATAGATAGAGTGTATACACTTTGTAACGAAATAAACGATTTTAATGATATTAAATGTTGACAGGTTCCTTCATAACGATTTATCTCTTCAGCAAGAGATGGAATATAGAAGACAGTATCATCGGTATGGTGGCATGTGTTAGCCGCATATCCGCGAGTGTCGTGTACGCAATGGCACCAAATAGAACCATCTATTTCTTGGGGCCGGTACTGGATATGTTTAGCGCTGCTGGTGCTACCTCTCTAAGATCGATCGCAACTAAATTAGTGAATGCAGATGAAGTTGGTAAGATTTTGAATTTTTATAACAGTTTGAATAATAAGTTGCTAAGGATTCGACGTGATCTCTTGTTATTAATGTTACTAGCTACCATAATATCCCATCTCAGTATCTTAATATGGTTACCCTACACCGTTTCACGTATAATCAGCATTTTTATTTTTTTGTATCTCCAATATCATCATTATATTCGAGTAACCTTTTTTCAGTAACAGTTTCCTTCCGTTCTGCACGGTTGCATAAATTCGTGTATTGTTAAATTATCCTTCCTAATATTATAAATGTGAAAGTTTGTGTGCAAGTATGGTTGTTACTCTTTCTCGCGAAAACTATTGAATAGATTTTAATGAAAGTTTTTAGAAATATAGCTCATATAGTAAGGATGGCACGGCTGAAACCACGGGACACCGCTAGTATAATATAAATCGTAATTTGAAAAGTCTGTTTCTAATATCCGAGTAACAGAACAAGAAAATGAGACTATGATTTATACGCAAGTGACAATATTAACGTTTCTTGTCAAGCCTTGTCACAGGGAATTTGTATAAAGCTAGCTGTCGAATTGAGGATATTTCGCTGTATTTTATTCGATATAAATTGTTGCAAAAAAGTATAGAGATTATTTATGACAGAGAATCCATTTTTACACATAAATGATTGTATAATCTCTTATACTGTCTATGTACATTTATAAGTGTATACATACAATTTTAAATTTGTAATGTAAAAAACGCCACGTAGAATATTCCATAAACATAATATTTGACTACCAATTATTTGATTGTTGATTGTGACCGTGGTTCTTTATCTGTAACATTATTATTTGCTTTTATACATAATATATGATTTACTACTGCATCATCACTGCATCGTGTGTTCACACGATACATAACACTATATGTTTTACATTTAATAGCTTTTGCCTGCGGCTTTGCTCATGTTAATATCGTTTTTTACTCCTTGTGCTAGCTACATTATTAGACTTTTAATAATGATTCTTAACATTTTTGAAAATATAATTTATCCTTCCTCGATAAATGTACTAGCCAACACTGAAAGAAATTTTCAAATCGGAGCAGCGGTTCCTGAGATTAGCGCGTTCACACAAACAAACTCTTCAGCTTTGTAGTATTAACATAGATTAGAGTACTATACTAATTTAACTTACTTCATCATATTAACTTGAACTATTAGGTGTACCTACTTTCCTTTTATAAACAAAACATTGAATTTCTCTGAGCAAAAGATTTATTTACTAAAAAATTTATTACCAATTTGGCCTAACGAGTGAATGTGGTAATATCAAATGGAAAGAATTTTCAAAAATATATTCTAATTTCGTATACTTCGCGTACAACCACTCATAGATGGAAATGTCATGAAGTGCTGTAGTGCGTGTTTCGATTTCAGCCTATGTGTTTCCGAATACACGCATGAATAATTCATAATGCCGTGTACCTAAAATATAACCTACCATCAGGTGGATTTCAGCTTGCCCGTCGATAGATCATATAAATGAATTATGATACAACGCTTGTATTTTTAATACTTCAGTTTACATTGACAAGAAATAATTACGATGTACTAGTTACGCTGATTTTAAAATCGATTCGAAATTATGCAACGGTGCACGCGATCATCTACCTATTTTAGTTTTCATTAATGAGCCGATGCATAAATACTTACCTATTTACCGATTGCGTGTTCGCGCTTCCACAGCAATTTAATTAGTATTGTCTATGATATTATAAGTAATCATTTAGTCAAATAAATACAGGATTTGAATGAATATCCAGGTGGCTACAAGTCATAAATTAATTCGTAAATCGCAAAACAAAGATTTTCAAATAAAAAATACAGTGTAGAATATATCTAATGCCTCTACAAAAGTACTAGAGAAATGATTGTCATAACGGTAAAGTTTCATATATTTACGTCTGGCACAATACGAATAGAATAACGTATCAAAGAAATTTTATAAATGGAAAATTTTGGTATTTGCGTCAGATCAAAAAACACGCCGCGGGCCGTGCTTTGGACAGCCCTGCTCTAAAACGACGTAAAACCTTTTTTATTAATTTGATGACCGATTCGAATTGTGTCACTTTTCTTTCACAAGCGTATAAAACGAATTTATTTGTTGCTTCACTTGTATCAATTATTAACCGTCTGTTTAGTAACTCAATTACTAAATAGCGACAATTTAGATTTTTTAACACGACATTTTTTTGCTAGTCATCGGTACAATGGTATGATGCTCCTTTCCACAGTTGTAGGCTTCCAAACTGCTACGATCCTGACATCCTCCTTTCGCTATATCTGTTACCCATTAATGGTTTCATACGCAATCATTTTCTTATCTAGCCTTTCTTTAATATTCTACGATTAACCGAATCTCGTAATTAATTAAGCCCCGAATTAATTTGATTTTGAGCAATCAACAATGCATAAAAACTAACATTTATTTTTACATTTCACGATATTTCCATATAAATATAGTGTTTCGTGACACTCTTCGTTACGTACAATAGCTTTTAATAACATCCTATATACAGTATCTCAACTAATATCAAGGGTTAAACGTCTCAATCCGCTCATACAAGTAAGTTTTTCATTTAAATTCATAAAATTTAAATTGCTGCAAAAACTTGCATTGTAAATAAGCCTAAATAGCGGTGTTTAATTCAACAATGTTTAATACAATAATTATCTATTAAATGTAAATATTTAAGATATTTATGACCTATTTTTTAATATTATAAGTATGCATGTACTTGACGCATCTAGCAATTAACCTAAATCTTAAATTCGAAGTAATCTGTTCAAAAACTTAATACTCGTGTTTAGTTTGACATAGTTCAAACATGTTTATATCATTAAAATGTTTGTTTTTTACTGGTTCGGTTAAAATAAACTTTTTTATTTCTTGGGGAATCTATCCCATTATCTCTGGGAGTAGCTGCAATGTCAATGCCACTGAGGCTCACAAACAGTAGTAATCGATTTACAAATTAATAATTCTATAAGTTTCTATAAATCTTTTCTAGAAAATTAGACTTTAAAAACCATGAGTAAGAGATTGGTAATTTCTTTTAATATCTCATTTTATTTCCACAATAAATCGATAACGTAAAAAGCGTATATACACGTGTTTATTTTATATGCTCTACGGAGTAAGAAAGTCAAAAGCAATTTATGAAATGAACCGTTGCTAAGAATTGACTTTTATGATTTTCATCATCAATTTTTGAATCATACTCCTACATACATGCATACGACTTAACGGCTGATGATGGGCGGCTAGAGAAAATTATAAAACATTACTTAATTGCTAATCTATTAATTTTTTTGTTCGAGCATTAAATAAGGGTCCCAAAAAACTAACCATTTATTCTACGTAAAACTATCAAAGAGCTACTCTTTATGGAAATAGTTTTCTCTTAAAAGTCATAAAAGCCCTCTTTTGAAAGTTAACTATAATGGATACCATAGTAACGAAAAAATCACACTAGGTAAAAAACAAAAAAGAAATATTGTAATAGGAAGTTTTCTGAAAATTTGGTATTCATATTTCGAACAGTTAGCTGATATATAAAGGTGTGCTATAAAAAATATCTGACGTGGCATTATTTTTTAGTATAGGAAATTCTATCTAAACGACAAATCCTATATATATATATATATATGTGTGTGTGTGTGTAAATGTAAAGAGTTGTATTCGCACGTATTGCGGTTATGGTCAGTTTTCAACTTATACACGTAAAAAGAAGCTACAACATAAAGTCAATGAATTATTTAAGATCCTATAGTAAAAGTGTCGCTTAAGAATCTATATTGGCTATCGTAAAGAAAGTTTCCACAGAGTTAATATGGCAATAAAATTAAGAATAAAACCAAACAATAGCCTTGGTGTATTTTCGATCTAGCGTTATCAATTTTAACTAATTGTACACGGGCATTGTTCACTATTCTAAATTAGATTAGTTTGCTCGCTTACTTTGTTCATTACTTAAACAATATAATTTAGAAACAGCAAATTTTTACGATATCGTGTTATATAACAAAGAAGTGTGAACAATATGCATAAAATGTATTGTTTAGAGCACAGTTCTAGAGGCTATTGTATCTAAGCTATTCAAATAACATTTAAAAAATTAGAAAAACTTAAAAAAAATAATAAAAATTTGTATATCCTCCTATACTTGTAATGATTAAGTCCAATTATTAATTGCAGGCTAAAAACCTGCCCGAAATTAATTGGACGTGAGCTAAAATATAAGCTTTTAATAATGTCGCTCATTAAATATAATTATTGTTGGTCTAGCCTAGTATTTATCCCCAAAATGCCTTTTAGTTAAGCAAGAACATTTAAATTTTACTTTCTCATTTATGTAATTTGAACTAAGTTTTAGCAGATTTGATTTTCGTAATGACCCGATCGAATTTGAATCGACTATCTTGTTTACTACAATTTAGGTTGATAGGAACTGTACTAACAAGGTACTTTTCCTATTAACCTATTGTGGGAACGTATTTGATACGTTCGAAAAATTGATTGTATAAATGCTTGTGTCCAAGTCTTAGACACAATCAAAAATGGCTATTACTTTTTTACAAAATGACGTTGCCATAATTTGAGTCCTTTATCGGGATCACCAATGTAAGTGGCACTTGTTATTAAACATACCGTTATGTGCAGTTTTTATTGTTGCAATTTTTGCAATCCCATTAAATGTGTTCTCACACCTGTACTGGCTTATATTAATAGGGAGGCATGCCTTGGAAGGCATATAGTAATACAAAACTTCCATTATAATGGAGTTATTTCCATTATAATAGACACAAACAGTTTAATGTAAGATGTTTAAAATGGAAAAATTAAAAATAGAATATTTCAATTTCAAGCCGTATAAAATTCAATTCGTCGCAGACAGTACGCCGTTTGGATGAAATAAAAATTATGAAAATCTTCCTTCACCAATTATTACTACAATCCACTCTACAATCAAATAACCGTTAAACTTTTGTGATATTATTTTGCATTTTTATATTACTCTTGTTTTATGTCATTTAATATAACCAAAATCACTTAAGCACTTTTATATTCTCAACTATCATTAATTTAGGAGCGGTTATTTATAACTAGCGATTCTAACCAGATGGTTTAAAATAATAAAATATTTATTTTCAGGTAAAACAAGCTCTCTAATTAGCATATCGGAGGCTTTGGTACCAGTAATATATTCGCCTGTGTACAGCAAGGTGTATCTCAGTACATTGTCAACTTTCGCGGGCGCCTTCTATTTGATTAGCGCCAGTTTGGCTGTACCAGCCATACTTATTTATTTGTAAGTACTTTATTGAATACATTATTGTCTAAGGCAAAAAAGCAACTAACTAAAAGCACTTTCGTGCACAGTTGTACAGAAACGTGATTTAGAATTACGTGCATTTTATATATCGAGAGCTAAAAGTCTTCACTGAATAGTTTCGTTTAGTTAAACAAGATAAACCGATTTTCACTTAGAAATGAATATTGGAACGTATTGTGGCTTGTCAGTCCCCTTTGTTGATGATCTTTAGCTGACTAAATCCGGCTTGCTTAACGTTGTAATACGATACTTTATAATACGGTCTAAGTAAATGTGCCAATTATTATTTGAATTAATGACATTTAACAAAGTATCACAACGTTTAAGTGACAATTGCCGTGAGTGCATACTTCCACGTGGACAATGCTCGATAAAGACATTTCGTCATAGAACAAAAAGACCTTGCGGTCAATCACGCCCTTATGATAAACGATTTCTATTTATGGCCGGCCTTGAACTGTATTTTCTAATTTATAAATAAAAATAAAGAATAAAAAATAACTATGAGTAACCTTCTAGAAAGAATCCAAATGGCATTTTTTATTTTCATTCTTTAACACAAACATGAATTCTGACTCAATTGTTGATGTTTATTTATTCGACCAATTAGTATTTGTTATCTTTTGCTTGCGTAACCCCTAAATAAATACCTTAAGTACTATTTTGACTCAGAGGCCTCTTATTTTGGTATCTGTCAATAATGATTATAAAAGGATATTCCGACGAATACCAGCTACAATGACGGGGAATAAAGTATTAAAACAATACAATATTTTGGGTAATATTTTTGCTTTCATGCTGGTGCTACATTGTATTAGTTTTTTTTGTATGGTTGACATTACTAAGACTTCTATCTATATCTAAGAGAGCTAATCAATGAGCATTTGCCCCAGAGATCAGATGTCACGTGCCATTAATTATCTTGCACACTCTCTAATAACAAAGAAATATAAGCTGGAAATAGATTCCAATTTTTGAATTTGAATACCTACTCCTGTTATGAAGGAATATCTTCCTATTTTTTTTTCAGAACACTTTTCATAATTCGGCGAAAGGAGACTGAGTTGGAGGAAACCATAGAGAATAAAACTAGAGAGAACGAAGTTACCAGATTTTAGCAAATTTAGATGATTGTAATAATAGATTATTTTATATAGAGTATTTATTGTTAAGTTTATTAATGCTATCTACCTATGTACCTATCGAAAAATCTTAATAAAGTAAATGTTTTTATTGAAAACGTTGGTTTCTTTTTCTAGTTCTAAAACTACCTGGTCAGCGAGTTAACAAATTGTTGGGTGTAGTTGAATCAAAGTCTAATTACCTAAGTATTAACATGAAAAATAAAATTAGGAGCTATTCGTATTTTTTGTAAAAAAAAAAAAACATTTTTAATATACTCCTTTGAGTACATTAAACCTCCTTATAAAATGTTTCTATATCTAACCCAAATTCCAATCATATACAGTAAGTATAGAAAATTCATTTCGTTTTTATGTACAGGTACATTATTCTCAACATACTAATGTTTATATCTATGATAGATACCTAAAAGCGATAACCTTTAGTATTTCGGTTTCCTACGGTTTAGATAAAATACTAACCCCGGAGCAACAAACTTAAAATATTTCTGTTATTATTATAGTTGTTTCGAAATTTTGAATTCAAAGCAAAGGGGAGAGATCCGATTGTAATCGAAGAGCTTTTAAGTTAATTATGGTAGTCAAGTTTATAGATAAGACATAAAGGAACAATGCAAATGTTAAAATGGTTCTAAGTTTTAATATGACTAGACAAGATTAGGAATCAAAAAGCAGGTATACAAAAAGAAGTTTGAAGATAGTATTTGTGAAACGGACATTTATCAGAAAATATGTAAGCTATGTAACGAAATGTTTGAATATGAATGTAGAAGGATAAATGCGCAGAGTAAAGCCGAAGAAAGTATATATTACATGAAAAATCAAGAAGTTTGTATTGAAGATTTTAGTATTGAGATTACGGAAGATAGATGAAATGGATTGAAGAAGTCATGATTCCAATTAGTGATAAAAAAGATAGAAGTATTATGATGAGAAATATGATGAATTTCGGCTTCAATTTCTTTATTTCTATTCAATCGAAAAATATCATTTACTTCATTTTTAGTTTATATCTGTCATAAAAAACCTTGCAAAATTATTGTTAAAATGACGTTGGTGAAAAAGCATTACTCACTTCATGATAAATAATTGGCCATGGCTTTCGGATACGGTTTTCACCTCTCAATTGATTTGTTGATTACTCTGCCACATCTAGTTAACACATGGGTTTTTATACTCAAAGATTAAAATAAACAGATGGAGAATTATAAAACTTTTATTATACTATTGGCAATATCCACAGTAAAATACAGGTTCTATTAATAATCCATCTTATTTACTTACTACGAAAAACATATTTAAAAGAAAACTGATTATTGTACAAAATTGTCTCTTAAAAATACTCAATTGTGTCCCTTAAACATTTTAAAATAAATACCTTTTTATGTTGTTCTTGAATCCAAACAGTAATAAGAAATCGATATTATTCTGTATTCAACAATAAACTATATATATAAATATATATTTCTCTAAAAATAGCATATTTTTTTAAACAATAATTTGGATAATATTCAGCTAAGTTCCATTTTTTTATACGATAGGAAGGCAAACGAGCATACAGTTCACCTATACTAAGCGATTCTTATACTAATTACTTTTACTTATTCTATTCTAATACTCATTCCCGACACTGGTAAAAAGTAATTAGAATTTAAGCTTAAAGTTTTCTGTTTTAGTAGGAACCGGTTTGTCATAGTCTTTCTTTCCTATCAATATTCTTATGAACTGGCTCTGAAGAGACGATGGTAAGGAGACTCCAAGTACTTCACAGTTATGATGGATCTCTGTGCAACCTCTAACGTCTTTGTTCTTTACTGAAACGAAAAATTATAATAATATTGGTATTTATTCAGAATCTAGATAACGTAATTGATACATGAATTGTTGAAACAAAATATGTAGCAGGAAATATTTTTAACATATGTTCATCTAGGAACAATTAGGATATTAGTGTAAATAGATGACCAAACTTAAGATTATTTCCATAAAGATAAAGTAAATAAAATATTTTAGTAAATTTTGAGACGAAATTAACCTAATACCTTATAAAGAATACACAGAACTAATAATAAATTATCATATATTGTGTTTGATAAACTTATTTATTGGTAGCAAGAAGGATAAGAATGAGACATAATATTTATATAGGAACAATAAACAGTGGCAATTCGTTGTTGAAATTGTGACTTATCTAGTTCATTCCACACATGTCTATCATATATGAAGCAATAGAAAATAGTCATTGTAATTATGACACAAAATACTTGATGGTTTACTTAAGTATATATAAACAAAAATTCATCATGTATCACCTTGAACAATAAAATTACTGTCATAAGTAACTTTCACTAAGAATATGCATCATATTATAAAATCAGTCATTTATATTTTAAGTTTTCGGAATATAGCAGTTCCATTAGAGATAGTGAAAATCTGAAAAATCATACAATATTTCCAAAGTAAACTTTTTAAATTGCCCTACTTACATCTGTAGTTAAACAGGATCTGTAGGACGTTAGTATATTCATCCATCATTTTGAACTTAAGGAGTGTCTGCAGTAGCCTTGCTACTGCGTCGTCATTGTACTCCTTAAGGACACTAAGGCAAAGTGTAGCGGACCTGTGGAATAAGAATCTAAATCAGAAACCAAATAATAACTACAACATTATAAAGCTTTCAATACCTCATTACAATTATATAAAACATTACAAATTTGTAATAAGACTATATTACAATATAATTATTTGATTTGCAAATAAAACTAGGAAATATTGTTTTTAACATATAGTTCAGAAATATAAAAACATTGAATAGAATATTATTGAAAGCATTTATGTACTTAAATGTCCTCTAATGATATGAAGCCAGACGTCCCAAAGCATAGGCTAGATTAATTTGTTTAATAGATATGCTATAAAACTTACATGTCAGCTAAAATCTTTTGAAGAGCAGGAGAAGAATCTAATAATTCATCAGCCAGCATTTGATCTGAAAACCAATTACTTTTCCAACAAACATGCCATAAACAGACTAATGGGTAATTGTCCTCCCATTTGCTACTAAATTCTAAAGTATATCTCTTAAATATAACCAGTGATGCCTCCGACCTGTGCATAACAGTATCGTGTATTAATTCTTTTAATATTATCCTGTAAAAGCCTCTCAGATAGATATACTTTTTGTATGCATCAGTTAAAATAGACAGCCCCTTTTCAGAATTGCCTCGCATACATTGAGCTTTAGCCATATAATGTGTGTATTCACCATTTTTCTTATATAACGCTGGTAATACTCTTGAACAATATGACTGCAATAGCGTAATGGATTCCACTTTACCATTCAAACTGTACACTCTAAATAGTTTTTTGAGGACATCTTTACCAATAATAATTTTCTTATCGAGACATTCATTGATGCTTTTTAATAATTGCTTATCTTTATTTTTATTCAGTAATTCTAGTAATACATTGTCTAATTCAATGCCCGAAAACTTTGTTATGTCTGTAGAATCTTTGTTTTGTATTTCATCAGCAGATCTTACACTGAAATCGTTATAGAGGATAGTTCCAATTTTTGGTAACTTTACTTTCTCATTACTTCTAGTAACATAAGAAAATACATCAATTGAATCAATTGTCGTGCTATAAGCTGTACAAGGCATTTTTTGGGTAAGTTTTTGAACGTACTGAAGAAGACGATATTGTTTCACATATAGAATTATACGATACATTTTGAATTTGGAAGGAACTGAACTATTTTATAACTTCAGATAGACAGGAGTTCAAAGATTTTTCAACTACATAATTGCTTTGATTACGATAATTGTTGTTTGTTTTGCAATAATCACATTTCATAAAGGTAGAAATAGAAATAGAGGCATGAATTAATAAGAAAATTTTATAGTATGTAGTAAAAAAACCTAATGATTATTTAATATTTTATGTAAAAAATAAAAATTCTTTGTTATTGTTGTCAAATGTAAACTGACATATGTCAAGTTATTTTAAAGCCAGATTTTCATAAACATGTTTAAAACTTAAAAAGAACTGTTTATAAAAAGAACTAGTTATAATAATTTCATATAATAAATTTGTAAAATATATAAAAATCTAAAATTTTAACAAAATTATTAGTATGCTTACATTGCGCCATCTGTGATATATTCTTTATATTCTAAAATGTTTTCATTAATTTATATATAGAGCATTAACGTGATAGAACAAAAAGAATCGCTATTCTCTCATAGAGGGCAGCTCTATATAGAAGTAATTATTTGAAGGTACGTAATTACGTCTATATATACATAGTCTTATACCTAATATAATATTATCTTATAACACTTAATTATCTTATACCGCTGAATTAAATAACCCTTTGCATACGATGATTATTTTTCAAAATGTGGTCACAATAGTGAAAATTGTTAACTGTATGCAAAATTTTAAATGAACTTCATTATATTTTCATGTCTACCATAAATTATTGTTATTTTTATTTCTCTAAATTGAAATATTAACATAGGTCGTGTAAGTTAATAATGTTTTAGCTACGTATATGTTATGACTACTTATGAGAATACATCAATGATAACATTTTATTATCGAGTAAAATCGTATGATGATCAGTTGTCGTTCTTGCATTAAATTTATTTAATGTCACTGCGCAAGCTATTCTCGCCATGGGAAATTCCGGCGATGATATTTGCGTCATCTATATATCTAATTATTAGGTTAGGTTCTTGTACTTAGCATGCTTTGATGTACTCAAGAACCCATAGTTATTTGATACGTACGGATTATCTTTAAATCGACGCGCTCTAAATTTTTGTACAAAGTGGCCGCTTAGTGATCGTGCGTGGATTAGTCGTCAAAGCGGCTTGCGCAGCGGGCGGTGACAGCGACGCGGCACAATGCGCGTACGCTTCGATGTAATGACAAATGTTTATTGTAATAGCTGCTTCGATGACTTCGAATGATCCAATGATTAAGCGACTATTTTTTTATTTAATGGTATAGACAAAATTTTACTATAGTATCCTTGAGACATAGATAAAGCTGCAAGACAATGTAACAGGTGCTATAAAAATCACAAGATAATATTTTCTTCAGTCATACGTAAGATCTGACTAACTAATTTACCATTAAAATAAAAAAAAATCGTTCCCATTTAAGTGTAACGATGCTAGAGTTCCGTTCATCCGGCGATAGGGCGTTAATTATATACAATAGTACTTTTTAAGTAAATTTCTAAATGTTTATATAAAGTTCACATAAAAAATACGTCAAATTACTCAGCATATTTTGTAAATAATGTTTTAATTAGTAATATTTTTCACTCACTTTACTAAATCATGTTACGAAAAGTCTACTACTTCATCTGAAATAATGCCTGTTTTTTTGTACTGTCTAATGAACTTTTTGTGCACTGTTTTACTTATGAACCTTACGAATTGTTGCAGCTAACCAGTGCTTAAAATGCCCAGAAATGAATGTGAATATTATTTATGACCAACTTCTAGGATCACGGGAATAAATAAAACTAGCTTCCTTTTAAATTCGTGGAGGCTCGCGGTTTCCTCTAAAGAGTTTTAGTGATATTATAGTTACAGTGTCAAAAGAAAATAATTCATAGGATTTTGTTAAAAATACTTATAACTTTTCTAAATTTAATTCATATTTTACTTACTATAACAGTACCTAACAATAAAATCGCATTAGAATATGTGCAGTTTTAAAGAATATTAGAAATAAACAGACAGACATTTTACAAATTGTGTCTGATATATTCGTGTTTTTTTTAAATCTTTTATTTCTATATTACAAACAGATAATTGATTTATATATATTTGTAGTAGATATCACACAAATAGTATTTAATACTAATATTGTATGTTCCTGTAATAAATATGCATTGATATCCAAAGGTTTTATTAAATTATCTAACGAGAATTCAAAACAAATAATCTTTAATACATCTTAAACAAGCGTATTATCATGATCAACACCTACGCATTGAACTCGAACTTTCCATCAATTAATGTTGCAATTAGTCAAATTAAAATAGGATTAATACTTTCCCAGCGTAACTAAGATATCATTAGCGGTTAAAAAGTGAATAATCACCAATATAATTTGACACTTTAATCTCTTGATAAAGTACACAGCATCTTAGTAGTGAAAGGATCTTCTTAAAATAGCCATAATGACTGGAGCTTGTAGTTGGAATTAAATGGGCCCGCAGAAGGCCACTCTAATGGAATGAGTTATGCTTCGTTCTCCACGAATGCAGTTATTGTTGACAATATCAGGACCGGCTCGTTAAATGTTTGCTGTCGTTACCCTATTTTGTATCTCTATTGTTTAAACTGTGTGTTACGAATTGATTTATGCCTTATTAGAGACACTTATTTAGATAATTGCTTAGAATAAATATATTTTTGACGGTTACGCTCGGTGAAGACGTCAGATAAACAGTTACTTTTTCAAAACTTATATAATTGATAGACACGTGGGTCTAACAAGAAGTCACCTATTTGATGTCCTCCACATATATCCTATGTAATAATCTGTTTCTCGAGGTTTAAACGATTTTTATGCATTTAATTAATCAATGAAACACCTACTGATAAAAAAATCGCAGCGCAATAAATTTTCAGACTCGATATAAAAATAGTTACAGCCACAAATATTGCAAATTAATTTATGAGGTTACTGGAATAAAAAGCTTTGAACTTAGTACAGTCGGCACTTCTTTAATTAGGGACACGTCGACATGACCTGAAAAATCTTTGTCACGTTACAATTACGAAGAGTGCTCTCACAATGGCGTGTCAACAGATTTTATCGATATAAAATCTGAATAGTGGAATGATATCGATAATCGACGCATAGACATCACCCTCATTGTCCTGTCTCCACCCCTATCATTGATGACGCTAAACTAGGCGTGGATATTTAACAATACCCTTTATACGCCTGTCTTGTATATTATCCTATCTGCCATCTAGATATACCATTGTCTGTGTCTAATGCCGGCTTCGTTAAAGTTGGCAGTAAATTATCAAATCAGTCTTCAATAGGACAGAGCCACAACTTTGTATCAGGTTCTATTACATTAAAATTAGTAGAGACATCATTAAAAAGTGGCTTTATTATTGAATTGTTGTAAGAGGATATAGAAGTGGTAAATAAACTTTGTGAATCTAAATTAGGGATTATAAATTATCCAACTTTACACCTTTTCCAGTTAGCATGATTACCCGTGACTGAAAGCCGTTGCATTTGTTGAATATATTTAATAGATTATAATAAATTAGTTTTTCAATAGACTTAAAAAAGAATGGAAGTTTTCAATCCAAGTAACTCATATCGTAGTTAAGAACAACTTGATGTGAGATTTTGTCTTTTGATTCATCCTATATTATTTTTATATCATGTTTAATAGCTTTTTTATGATGGCCATCGACAGACGAACATGAAGTTGACTTGATGCTATGTGGTACCTCAGCCATATGACACCATTAGTTCTATAATGTGTTGTTGACCTATTTATTTTTATTTCGAGCATTCCGAAATTTATAGCCTTAAGTCGAAACGCGCATAATACTTCACGGCTATGCCATTTAGAACTCGTCCATTATTACGTGATGTTCGAAGGACTGAAGGCGATAAATTTAGGAAATATCAAAAGGGGATGTGTAGTAAGATATATATCGTAGTAAGATATATACTTTATTTAATGCTTGATATCGAAATAATTTGTCAAGTATAATAATTAATGGACACATATAATAATATAAATATCAGATTATAACAATGACTTAATTTTTTTTATATGGCAGTAAAACAAACTGCATGTTCCGAAATTTCTGAATAAGTCGGTATGCTTAAATCAAAAAAATACTGCGACTTAGTCTTAAATTTCAACAGGGCACGCCGATCATCCTACTGCTACTTACGTAAGTAAGAAAACACATCTAGATTTGTCTTGTCAGATTAGTCCGTGACTCAAACAACGATGTAACGTAATTGAAATATTCCATTTAATACCTGAAATTTAAGCTTAATTAAAATCAGTAATTGTGTAGTAAATGAATAGTGGAGTAAACCGCAGCGCGGCCGTCCGACGCCAACTATATGACCTCTGCTCTCGACATTGAAACTGGAGCAGTATCCGCCACACATTCCATACTTCTCATTACACAAGTCTCACATATGTTCTAATTAAGTCCGCGTATGCACTGCTGTGCCAGGTAATAGGAATTTCATGAAGTTTTCTCGTAATTACGTAGCATTTTCCGAATGAAAGAGACATTAAATAAATAAACACGTTAATCATCCTGTGAGAAAATTACTTTGTACAGTTTAAATAATGTTTTTAAGCTCCAACAAGAATAAAGGGTTGTATAACTTGGACCTGTCTGCATTGAAAGTCTTAAATTAATTTATCGATTTTGGTGTAGTTCTTTCTATTTGAAAACTAACATAAGAAAGTTCGGGAGTTAATTAATTTTTTTATCTTATTTATATAAGAATCTAGCTAAAGTATTTGTCTATGGGCCAAATTTGGCCACGGGAAATCTAAATTCTAGAATTCTCATTTCATTCAAGAGAACTATTTTACGTCAAAAGAAAATCTAATCGACCAATTTCTTTGCCCTTTCTTTACGCAAATATATGATTTCCTAAGTTCAAAGACACAAAGCCTATCCACGGACCAGGAAATCATTATAATGCATACCGCTGCACGACACGATTTATTTGTGAATGGACCATATTATTTCACATAAATTAGTGTTTTGTCGGAAAAAACATCTTTAACTACATTGAAGATAAGGCTGATATTACAATAAAAACGCACTCTATCTTCACTAATAGTATTACGACCTTTGAATTATTATTTCGTTGGGTTGTCAAAAACTTTTTCCGTAGTTATGTCATTATTTAGTTAACATAAATTCATTTTTGTTATATGATTTATAGATTTGTATTCAATGTTCACTAACTATATGATTTATTAATAGGATAAAAGATACATCTTTTCGAAATAATAATATTGGCGATTTTTTGTTAAACGAATTGATGCAGTGAGTGAAATATTAAATACCTTTTTGTAATTTTATCTTTATTTTTGATTGTACTTAAAATTAAACCGATTATAGAGAAATTATGTTTATAATGTATATATAGCACACGTAACAAAAGAGGTTTTATATGAGGTGATGATAAAAACTTTTCATATTTTACGTAAGTCTATAATCTGTGTTCCCATCTTTTTATATTATACTATATTGTGTTATATTTAGGTAGAATTTTAATAAAAGATTTGTGTTGCGATATTCAGATAATTTAATTCTCTAAATATAGTGTTGCTATATATAACAATATGGCGTTGTAGGTCAAATACAAAAATTCGTGATCGTCTTTGCTTATCTGGATGAAATCCGCCGTGATGGGCAACGGCTGCCATGAGGTGATGTTTCCGTCATGATCCGTTCTAGATAGCAAAATATTCACACTGAAGTTATTAAACTAGGGCTGTCAAACATTTCATTCCGAATGGTTATCAAGAAACTAATTAATAGTGAGTATATCATTTATTCATTGATTTTTCATCAAGTATATTTTAAACTGCATAATAAGCATTATTATTTACTTAATATTGAATATTATTTACTTAATATTTCACCAACACCAGTTTAAGAATTTAAAAAAAAACAATGATACAATGAATGAATTATTCCTCGACGAATGGGTATCATCTATAATGCAACCACACTTAAAATACGAATATGGTAAATAGCAATTTATGTTCTGAGTAATACATAAAAAGAAGTATATTGTATATTTATCTCTATATGTTGCTATATATGAATTCTTAATAGAATTTTATAAAACATAAAAAGCAATTATTGTCTCTTAACCCTATAAAACTCAGTGACGTTCTACACGATTCCGTTTATTGCGACGTGACGTTAACGTGATGCCGCGTCGGATGCGGTGTCAATCGTGATCTACTTGCGCAAAATCGATAAATTATTAATATAATACGAGTATTCCAAATAAAAATAAGCAAGGCCGGCAGCAGATCATCCTAGAAATGCCAAATAACGTAAATATGGTTGAGGTCTTAAGGTTGGCAACGCGTCATCTAGATCTGATGATGTTGGAGGTATCCATGGGCGACAGGAATCGCTTAGTATAAGTGAACTGACGGCTTGTTTGCCTTCCTGTTGCATAAAAAATACCGAATCAATTATTAAAACGATAAGTTTTATTCTAAAATCTTAAATACTTATAATTAATCAAATCAGCTTTTGATTTTAAAACAATTAATTTTTATGTCTATAACACAGGACAGGGTTATAGCTTGTAAACGCAATGTAAACAGATATACCGTGTACAAACAGTTTATAAATACTCGTACAAAATTGAAACAGACACCTATCTTATTAATTAGACCTTAAGTTTACGAATGGCCAAATAATGTTATCTATTAATGATAAATTTCCATAGCACATAAATGCAAATGTTATGTTTGCTCCAAATTATTAATAAATCGATCGTCAATAAATATACTTAAATAATTTTCTACCAATAAAATAAATCTAACATCAATAGCAAGCGAATGGCGACACGAATTGAATTGCCTATAAAATAAATCTGTGTACGATCATCGGCGCAAATAGTTTCTCTAATGTACAGCGGTCACCAAACTTTGATGTGGCTAGTGACGTTTTGCAAATGTAAAAATAATATATTTAAAAAGTTAATGATCCCATACAATGATGATTCCAATTATAAGATTGTTTTAAACGGTAATCAAAGTCAGTAAGCTTGTTTTGAACGTTCTTTACTTATAGGCAAATTAAACTAACGACTTTCTTTTTACGTCGGGGTTTAGGAAAAAAGATGAAGGTAAAGTGAAGATTATATGGACAATTTTTAGTTACTTGGCTGCTAGGCTGTATTTAAAGAATTACACATCTTAAGTAAATCTATAAAAAAATGATCGTACGCCAGAATATTGAAAAATTCTAGTTAACATCTTAATGACGTCAGGTCTAAAGTAAAAAAGTCGCATCGAGATCGGCTCATTCGTTTCGAAGATGCGTCAAACTTATTATATCATTTCTTTTTTCTGTATTAAAACTTAAATAGAAATAATTATGTCTTAAAAGCTATTTAATTCGTTATTTTCTAAAACATGTTACAGTCCTAAGATTATATATTTCAGAAATGTGAGAATACTTTTATAATATAAACAATAATATATATCGTAAATATTTTGCTCACCAGAATTATTATTATTTAAAAAAATCTGCATAAGCTTATGAAAGTTTGGCGCATATAATACCACAGACTGCAGTTAATAATGTAAAGCCATTATTTACGTTATCAGTGATTTGGTTAGCACGTCACCGCAATGATAGTTGCAAAGGCGCCGAACACATAAATTGTTTATGAAAATAGGCCGCAAACCGCATCAGTGAACCGTGTGTACTGACTGTTGAGATTTTAATGAGAGGATTTGATGAATTTATGAATTTAACTAAACTGCAAAATGTTTTTTTTTATTACAGGCGGGCAACACTGCCGGTGACAAATTACTGCCGTCGCTTATGAATGTCAGCGTGACCAAGGTACCTTGGAGACGCGTTGTCCGGCTTTGTGTAAGAATTTCGCTCGTTTCTTAATAAGTGGCAAATCGTAACGGTTAGAAAAAGCCGCTGCGGAATGCTAGAAGATTCTAGAGTGATAGTGCGTGTGGTTGTGGCCTCAATGGGTTGGTTGTGAAATGGTGAGAATGGGATCTCACATTATAGGTAAATACATATAACACTAACATGATTGCCAAAAGTATTATGATTTAAACAGAGTTACTTGTATAAATTATTTTATAAGAAGGGCGTTTAGGTTATGTTAAGAACTAAAAATAATTAATATCTTAATATTAAGAGTCCCTCCAAAGCTACAGCTTTATTGCGATATAGGAGTCTTATAATGGAGATTACTTGTGTTAAAGTTGTTTATGGCGCGAGTCTAAAAGGCTCTATGATAAGATCTAAGATAACATGGTTTTACAAATATCTTAATAATTGATATTCACTTATAGGGAAATTAGTGACTTGGTGGAGAGCAAGTTCAAATTTAAATAGGTTTGAACTATTTTATCGTATATCTTCAAAATATTGAGTATATTTTTAGAAAATTTAAAGATGGTGTTATCTTTTATAAATCTGTATGTATGCGAAACAACTGACGTAAGCAATATTTTTTAATTAAGTGCCTATATAAAACCTCATTACTAAATTCGTTAAATGATTATTTACTTCTGGAAGAAATCTTTGAAAGGGGTTTTATTACTTTAACTAAGAGACAATGTTTTCATTTCAATTGTCGTATTTAAATGAAAATTTGTATATACTTCTTAATGCAATTCGAATGATAAACAACCATTTTTATTAAATCACGCCAACCTAGTACGCTTTTAATGTATTTCATAGTTATTAATATTGATTATCTTATACCGCATTACTAGAATAGATCGACAGACAGCAACGTAAAGGCAAAACGGATGCTTAAACTTATTGGACCTATCACGAACGTCCCTGAACGCATACAATTTTCATGAAACACAAAAGCTTGATGTGTTTTAGGATCGACAACAGTTATAAAGTAACGATATAGTGAATCGCGGGAAACTATTATTTTGAATAGACAATGAAACAATGCGCACGAGTCTGCCTGCGCAAGTGAGAGACAATGGGATATATCCGTGAATTTTATTCGATATCCATTGAATAAAGTGAAGGGAACATGGAATTTAATTTTAATATTTTACAATTGATCGGTTGCTCAGAGAATTGTGGCAGGAGTTCTAAATTGGATATCAGTAGAATTTCAATATAGAAACTAATAAGAAACGTTGATTGAAATATTATAGTCTGATGCCTACAATGTTATTATTTATTTATAATCCGTGTTGCCAAAAATAAGTTAAATATGTTTGCTGTTTTTATCGGAGTTATTTCATATTTTTAAAATTATTGAGACATATTCTTTTTAACAAAGACGAGCATGAAGGTCACTTAATGGTAGGTGATACTCAAGTCAAATGACATCATTAACTATTCAATAATGTGCTTCACGACCTTTCTATGTATGAACGGTATAATTTACGGTTCTTAATTACTTTTATTGTGGCATAATACGTCCCTAAAAAGCGGAATAATTTGTGTTCATTGGGGTCTACTGGGGGCACCTCGAAACCTCACTAAAGGGTAAAAAAGGTTTGAAGCTGCCTGTGTCTCACTGGTTATATATAGACATATAAAATTAAATTGTCTGTATGTAATACTAGAAAACACTTTTTAAACGCATATGAAACTATACAGACGGTAACAGCAACATAATTTATAGAATCTTTGTCTGTCTTCTTGTTCCGACTAATCTTTGAAATGGCTGGACCGGTTTTAACGTGACTTTCACTGGTACATAGATACAATCTTTATATACTTATTATTTTATAATTAGCTATATAAATAAAATTGAAGCGTCAATTTGTAATGTTAAAATAATAGTGATTTATGCGTTAACGTTAATTTTACTAAAGAGCCTTTGAATTTATGATGTTTTTTAGACTAAAAATAAAGTACTATATGAACCGACATTTTCTAAATAAACATAAACTAATTTACTGTTTGTAAAACATTCTATTTTAGGATCGGAACGTATAAGAAGGTCAATGGAATGATAATAAATAAAATATAATAAACGTAAGCGCAGGTTATATAATATGTTAACCTATTTCCTAGTTTCGATTACACAACATGATCCTTACAAGACGCGTTAGACGATACATCTTAATAATAAATCCTTCATTGAGATTAATTGCGCGCAAAAAAATTACTTGTTACAAATCTCATTGCATCGTTAGATTAAATTGTAAGTACAACTCACTAAAAATTATAAAGTGCAACAATTGACTTTGTTGGATAAATATTGTAAAGATATCCAACAAAAAACAAGTATGATAGAATATATAATAAATTAACTTTTTAATTATAACGAATTTTTTGTTAATATTATTTATAGCTTGGATATATGATAGTTATTCGAAGTTGTTTGTTTAATTAGCTGTTTTTAGTTAATGATTGATATAAATGACACCGTATAGTATAGAGTTTCTGTGTGTCAAGCGTGTGAAGAGAACTTTGGACACCTTCTAAAGTTACTGCATTAGGAACTGAGTTTAGTGGTCTGATTTGACAGGTGTTAAAGCGTTCTCATGTATTCAGATTTGTAATAAATTAACCTCATTCTTAATAAATAGAATACATTATAAGTTTGAGATGCAATTTGGAAACTCCTTTTGACAATAATATACTGTAGGCTCTTGTACAGGGACCTATCTTGCTTTGCTATTTTGGGAATTTATGAAATTTATTTTGCTATTTCTACTCAAATCTTTTCGAGTTTACGTTCGACGTAATCAAAGGTACTGGAAATTCGTGAAATGATTTGGGAAAATAAATGAAATAAAATAATACATCTGGTACGAGAATAAAAAATTAGAAAGAAGTCGCCATGCTCTCTGAAATTCCCATTTCACGACGTTGAAAGTGTTCTAACCTAATTTTAATTTTACTGGCTGGCCTATGGTTTAAGTTCAGTATCCATACCATTAGGTAGAATTAAAATCAGTTTCCCTGTTTATCATCTAAATAAAACAATACACATAAAGATGGTTCTAACCATTACTGTATACAAGTGGATTGGTTTTATATAAAACTATTTACTACATATAGCTATTACCTGATGACATGAAAGAAATACACAATTACAGTTCTAACGACTTAACTGTGTTAGCAGGAGTTTTTGGCATATTTTCCAGCTGATATTTGCTAGAACAATGAACGAGTCTTCACTACGGTCTGTCTGATAATAACTTTTAATAGTATCCGGTACATTCATACCATGCGGGTTTGCTGGAGTTACATTTCAAGGTGTAACTTTTATTGTTATCGTTAGATAAGTCACATTTTTAAATATTATAATTATCAAATATTATTTGTCAACTGAAACTTCAGATTCGGAAATTGTCTTTTTTATACGATAGGAAGGCAAGCGACCTTACAGTTCACCTATAGTAAGCGATTCTTGTCCCCTATGGACACCTCTTAGACCAGTAGATCTAGGAGACATGTTGCCAACCTCTTTTTATCATTTATCATTTTTACTGAGGTTCTGGTGGCGACCTTATTAATTTTTATTTCGGGTTTTCGGAAATTCATAGAAATAGAAATCGAAACGCACACAGCACTTCACGAGTTTTCCATCTATGGACGTGGTACGTAACCCGGACGGAACTTGTATTGTTTATTTAATTTATAGCGAATCTGATAGGCAGAACAATTCGAAGATGTTTTTGTTCCACCTCTATAAGTAAAAATTAAATAGCACATCAGTAAATAATTAAATATCATAGACTATTTTAACTTCGTTCGATTTCATTTCAAATTGCCAGCAAGAAATATGAAGCAACGTAGGTTATTGATAGATAATTATAAT
>JAOSYY010000015.1:5347520-5371092 GCA_025727935.1 Hebomoia glaucippe
TAAGATTAGTGTATTAAAACAAACCAACTCTTCAGCTTTATAATATTAGTATAAATGTATTAAAATTGAATTTAAAGCTACAGATCTTCGATTAATAAACGTATGCAACATCGTATAATGTAGCACATAATCTGATAATCGACAGATCCTTTAGAGAAGATATCTTTAAAAAATAATCTAAATGCGCAATTTCATTCATATCATTAATCGTGTCCAAGATAGCATATAATACGCTTTACATAAAATTAATATATTTTCTTTATCAACATAAACCTTTCTGACTCAGCAGAATAACCAGCTGTGCTTAAGTTAGGTGAGATTAGAAAAATCTACACAAATTACGACAACAATTAAAACTCTTGGCGGCCATTAACTAGTAAAGAACAGTCCTTTTATTCATAGGTTTGTTGTATAATTGGAAAATGTGATAGCAATTTAAGCTCAGAGTATAGTAAAAATTAATAAACCATAAATATAACATGTTACACAATTCGTCTTTCTTTGAGAAATGCGCTCGAGGTGTCAAACTGCCAGTCTTTTTCTTATTTATTGCTTACCTATCTATTGAATCGTAGGACACGTTCAAGACATTCTGAACGTTTTGTTGTTTGTAGAGATTTATTGGCACGAGGTACGGAAGAATTTATTTTAAATTAAATTAACTATATCTTATTTATTGAGAACTGAAGAAGCTCTGTACATAATATTTTATTTAGGAACGATACATTAATCATGTTTAAAGGTGACTTTATTTTTAATTAGATATTAAAGTCATTATCTCTCATCTATATCAAGTCATTTCACTATATTTATCATAACTGACAGGGATAATTCTATTATAAAATATACTTTAATGCTTTGTATAGCTCCATCTTTAAACAAAAATATAATGAGGATTTGTTCTTGGAATGTGACGTAATATTACTAGAAATACTATCGTTGTCGGACTTGTTATTTTAAATTATATCAAGGAACTAATTCATTACAACATCTTTAGCTCGAAAACAATAACAATTCTCCAAATAACGTACTAATTTCGTGCAACTCCAATAACAAAACAATTAATATGCACTGTTTGAACGTGTGTATTGTAATTTCATGTCTTGATTCTAAAATATTCGTTCAATGTCAATCGTACCTTTTAAAACGAGATTGATCGGTGTTATCGATGTATACATTAGTGTATTCAGAATCGAGTGCTTAATTAAATCGTAGTTGAACTTCAAATGCAAAAATAGAAGTATGCTATTTCTTCTAGGTTGTAACTATCTCGAACTTCGATTTTATTACGTTGTTGTTAAATAATTATTACTAGCGTTATCCAGCGGCTTCGCTCACGTTATTTTCGATTTTTACACCTTAAGTTACATAATTCGACTTTTAGTATGGATCCCTGATTTTTTCAAAATGTAATAAATAGCCTATAGCCTACCTTGATCTAACACTGAAAAAATTTTTCATATCGGACCAGCAGTTCCTGAGATTAGCGCGTTCGAACAAACAAACTCTTAAGCTTTGTAATAATAGTAAGTATAAATAGCACCAACTGTGTCCTGCGGCTTGACTTGTTTGCGTAATTGCGAATTTTAAAAATTATTTTCGTTCTCTTAGTCATAGACTATAAACAAATGTTTAACTACATGGAGAATAAAAAAAAGTACGAAATAATTTCATTATAGTTTAATAGATAATAGTAATTTTAATATAATGTAAATAAAAACATTTCTTAATTTAAACATTATTTTTGATAGCTTACACGAATTTAGTTTCGATATTCACGTCTGCCCTTAAAATAGTTTAGTATCAAATCAAAACTCACTCGATTATTATTACGAACAAAATTGAGGCGTTCAATTTGTGTCATCGACGTATGTGGTCGATTGGGTGTAATCATCTTAATTGACACACACTTTCTGATAATTTTTATTAGTCTATTTGATACAATCGTAATAATATATGATGTAATTGTACTTGGAATTAAATCTATACATATAAATAAATTAAGGTTTCCGTTTGTAATAACAACATAAGATTTCGTTTGAGTGTAAGACTTATACGCAACTTATAACGGAAGTACGATGTATACAGATTTTGTCCGTTAGTTTGTTTGTTCGGGGTAGTCTCTGTGACAGTTGAACCGATTTTGATGTTTTTCCTAGCTTTTGTTACAAATGTGACACTATAAGGAACAAGACTGCTTTTATTTATCATTATCATTTATATATAAAATCAATAATATTTTATGGTTACAATTAAACAAATGTAAGCTAATAAATTTTTTATCGAATTTAAGCAATGCAATTAGTGTTTTGGCATGGCAAATCGTATTTACCACCCGCATACTAGACGTGTGTGAGTTGCGAACGTCTGTTGAAAATAAACTCATTCAAAATTTTAATTTTAAGACTAGCGTTGTTCTACGGGTTTATCTACCTCAGTGTTATATAATAACATTTTTTTAAAGTCAACGACGATGATGAGTAATGATTGTTGTCCATGGTCGACGGTAATCAGATGCCGTATGCTCGTTTGCCCTTCTATAATATAAAAAAAAATTGATAACAATACACCGAAATTTCCCGAATTGTATAATATTGTATATAGCTCAAGTAACATTGACTATCTGCCAATGAAAATCTCGTTAAAATCAGTCCAGCCATTACAGTGTTCAACTGGACCTAACGACCGACAAGGCAAAATGTTTTGATAAATATATAAATTGTAGTTTTATTCCAAGTACCGCAAATACTTTTCCGTATGCAAAATGATTCCGGGTCCACTAAAATCATTAAAATGTATTAATTTCTATCACTCAATTTTAGTGGAAAAGTTCGAAATATGTAAAATTAACATGGGAGTGACCGTGAGGCAGTGTCCTTCAGTTGAAGCCGTAAATTGAAATAATTAATTTTTTTATCTAAACTAATAATACCATAAAAAAATTGTTACGGTTATTACAATTCGTGGTTCCTATAATTTTAAAGGATTATGATCGGCTAATTTTAGTTTATTCGATGTGGTACTTAAATTCACGGTCATAGTTCAGCATCGAAAGCCGTATATTTGTTTTACTATTAAACAGACTTAATACCGCTTTCCTGATATTGCTTAAATTATTTGTGTTTTCTGGAAAATGTTAAACAATATTTCTTTTAGCTAGGTGAACCCAGCCATAAACATTAAATAATAAATGTTTAGCCTTTTAGCGGGAACCTTGAATCTCATCATGTTTCACGGACGAAGTGAACATTCATAATTTTACAAGGGTTGTTAGGAACGGGTAATAATTTCTAAAATACAAGCCTGAATTTAAGCAAATAATGTTTTTATGATACGTTTGTGTAAATGCTGTTATTATTTTCAATCGGTGAAGTTATTTCATATTTAATATTAGTCTACGTTACGTATATAAAGAAAGTTTTGTCGCAATGTTTAAATAAACGGTGTCCCGCTGTTTCAAATCAATAGTAATGATGATAATGATCAAATAAAACTAGCCTAAGCCTTTTCCTTATAGCCTTAGTTATTTAACAATAAAAAAATCCGTAAAAATCGGTTCAGCCATTTTTAAATAACCGAAACAAACGGACAGACAGACGGACAATGGAAACAGATAATTCAATAATATTTTTTGTTATACATGTAAAGACAAAGCATAAAATAATAATTATTTTTAATAATATTGTATAAAGTGTTTGCCACGAGTTATGATACCGTGAAGTAACAATTTGCATGGCAATAAGGAAGAATCAGTTCTAAGCACGTTATATGGAACTACGTGAAATGTCAAATAAATAAATGCCGGGGCAGTAGGCGTGCGAATGT
Organism: Hebomoia glaucippe; assembly: GCA_025727935.1. NCBI lineage: Eukaryota > Metazoa > Arthropoda > Insecta > Lepidoptera > Pieridae > Hebomoia > Hebomoia glaucippe. The sequence continues at coordinate 5,351,346 of JAOSYY010000015.1, forward strand.
ACCATCACGATTGGCTTTATGGAGATTCGTTTACAACGCGGTGGGCCAATGTTTCACTACATAAAACTGACTCCACTTGACAATAAATGATTATTATTGCCAATACAGCAGTACTGTTATGCTTTATATTGAGGAGCAAACTATTCAGTACACACATGATCGTGAGAAGAGTTCGTCTAGCGAAAATGTTTATTTTTTGTTAAAACTAATACACAAATAGCAATAATTTGCTTTTGCTAAAGTGCGGTACTTACAAAAATACAATTAATATGAATTTGTTTGCCTGTCTATCTGTAACGTGATAAGTAATTAAGCTATCTTTATTGTATCATCGTTATAGTTATATAAAATCAAAACGAATGACGCCACTGGGCACAGCTAGTAAGTATTTTTAAATAAAACAACTTTATCGGATTATGTAGGGTACTACAGCAAGTACCATTTCTATAGAAATAGATGGAGCTAGTTCATTTGTGAAACTGCAATGGTACAATGACATGATGATAGATGGGAGCTGCCTGACAGCTGTCACCTGTCATTTTACCATTGTAAAACAAGTGAAGACTGTAAACAATCCTACGATATTATACAAATATACAAATTGCTCGTCAATGTCGCTCTTGAGTTGTTGCTTTTGAAAAATAAATATTGAACATATTGAATTTAAATATAAATAATAATTAAAAAGACAAGTATAAATTATGATTAATAACAAAATAGAACATATAGATTTCGTAACAAAATCTGGTACTTAAACAATTTAAAGGCAATGAAATTTAATAATAAATCAATCTCAGTACGCCCACTGAAGTGATTAAATTATAACGACATTGTTATAAAAAATAAAAACTAAAACTAATGATTCCAAAGCGATAACACAAGTTTACGTTCTAGAGCAAAATAATAGCGAGTTGTAAGACGTGGGAAGATTTGTCGTTACATACGACGGAGTAAGTCCTAATGCTTACGAGTTGTTTGGTTTATATAATAAATTTTATTAATGGCTCGTTCAGATTATTTACATATTCTTAACATAAAATAAGAAAATAATATTTTGAAAATAAAATGTTATATTATAATCTCCTAATAGTACCTTAATAGAAAATTATCGATGATAAATTGTTACAGACTATTAGCAAAATTTTTAAATTCAGACCATATTAAACATGTACCGTTACTTTCACGGTGAAGTTTACGGCCAATCAGTAACCCAAAATTGTTTCAATTATTTTATATTACATAGTGGTGTATGTTTGCATATTGGTAAAATTATGGTATAAAGGCATACCTGCATAGAATAAAAGTCGAACTAAATTATCTAGCTTCAGGCCAAAAAGCTTACGTAACGCATTGTTTGGGCATTACCTATTTCTCGTATGGGCCAGCCGTCTTGCACTCTTATTACAGGACTATAAAAATCACAATGCTCTCTATTAATTAATTTGCACACGAGCTGGAAACCAAGGTTATATTAATAAAGACGTCTGAAATTTGAATACTAGATACTTCTATTTAGCCATAACAATAAATACCAGCGTAATTGTTTATGCCAGAAATAATAATAAACATGTATTAAAGGTAAACATTTAAAGATATCGATAAATTTGCTGAACATTAAATCTGTGGTTGAATAATGTCGTTAGCGTTTTGGTAAAGAATTTAATATCTTTGTAAATTATTATAACCTCCATATCTTTTTCATTTATAATGTGCTTAAAACCTCATTTGTCGATAAACGCACAAAAAACTTATTGTTCGTTAAACGTTTCTGTCTAAATCGATGAAATGATTTCGACGACCAATCGCACAAAAGAAGATGCGATCCTAGGGATATATTTTACGATATTTTTGACTAGAGGCAATTCTTGTTACTTAAATAAAACTTAAAAGCGGGATAAAATGGGATGAATTTTGTTTAAAACATCTTATAATTCTTTATTTCTTCTATTGGTCCTGAAAATAACGTCAGTAAATTCTCGGAGCACCGATAGTGAAGGATAAAGCGCATAAAGTCTTTAGTTACAACCCATGCTACGAGTAACTGTATGAGTTAAAAATAACTGTGTCATCGCCCAGCTTATGGTGACATAATTTTACGCTTTGTTTAATCTTCCTGATGACTTCATATAATAACATCGATTAATCGATATTCATCGTTTAGAATTTGTTCATGGGTGAATATACTGAAAATCAGCTAAGTAAGATCTTATATAAATACTATTATATATATTTCATAAATAAAATTCTGACTTCTGTCTTTATGACAGAATTCCAGTTCAGATTTCTCTTCATTATGATTCACGTTCGCAATGAATTATAACGATCAATGAAAGTATGCATCATCTTCAACATTTTCAAAGCATACAAAGCTACGCCGTTTTAAATTTTAAATTTGGGCCCCACTTCTTTAGGTGCATAGTAATCTAAGCTTCTCTTTACCTCTGCACAGCTTAACTAGCATGCATAATGGATCACGACATGCTGTTACTTGCTACCAGGTGAAACTTAGCCAATGAAAATTTAGACTGTGATCATAGTATTATTATTTTCACGACTTATCTTTCATTTATTTATATTATTATATTTAGAGTTTTAGATACACACATTTTAATAGTTTGCTATTTATCCATATATTTATGTATATGAATAAAATTTAATTGATTTGTTTGTATTGCGAATGATAGCGATACCCAACTAAAATCGATAATTACTTTATTTATTTCAATTAATTACTAAACTTTTGTGTATTTTGTACAAATACGCTTAAAATCGTAAAATTAGATCGTTTAATTTTGATATATTAATTTTTAATATAGATTGGGGTTAAAAATGTCATGTCTTTAGAACAATTAGTCAGCATACTCAGTTTCATGAATGGACCGTGGCCTATATTGTGTGACCAATGGTCCGGACCATCGAGTCTGTTGCAATCCCAAACAAAGCGTCACTGTCTCTTTGTCGCCAACAATGATGGACAATATTGCCATGTTTTTACACTTCCCCTACATTTGGGCAGTTATATGATCTTATATGTACAACCTATAAACAATATTTAAGATGCAATTTATACCGTGTTTAAAATATATATATTTTTTAATTAATTTATAGTATCCGGATAGCATTACACAAATATCTTGCATTTGATTGTATGGTGAGTGTCTATGTTTTAAGTAAAACCTTAAAATGATTTAAATATTTAATTAACAGACCTTTATGACTTTGCCATGAACGGTTGTGAAGCATATTTAATTTCATTCATAATTCAGATAGTCCATCTACCTATTTAGTTTACCAGACACGAATGAAATGCTTGGAGAAATTAAAAAGTATTAATTGTGAGTTGAATAAGTGGACAAGATTCTGGTACAAACGACAACTGCTCGTTTACGTTTATTATTTGAATCGACCAATCAAAACCAGAAATCTATAAAAATTTAATAGTAAACATACGAAGAATTTAGATAGCGTTTACTATAAAGTTAATATTTACAGAATACAACAGACACGACATAGTATATCTACTGGGTTAATGAATATTCAATACAGAATATATCTTGCTATAAAGTGTTATCATGGAACTAAGACGAATAGTGACTTCCTCTGCACACGCCGGCAATATCGATAAATCTAAAGTCAATCGAATCCTTAATAATTATAGATAACGTTACAGGTTAATCGATTACAGTGCATTCATTACAGATATTGACGTATGCATGAAAACTTATTACTATACAGTTGAGTTCTAACCATTTAGCGACCGGGATTAAACATCAAATAACCATTAATTCCATTAAATATATGTATTTTCGCATAGTTTCTGGGTTAATGGTCCTAGCGTTTGTATTAAGTATTTTATTTATGAGGTATAAAGACAAAATTAACCTTTTATAAATTAGGTTCAATGGTTAAACTATATTAGCTCTTGATATATCAGAGGATTCGATTTCCACATATCTATCATAGATTATTTATAAGGTATGTATTCTAGTTTTTATATATTGAATGGTTTTCAAATTTAATAATATTGAGGTCTCTGTTGGTAACATCGATTATTTTATCAGTTACTTTATAAATGCTAACGAAAGCATATACAAAAGGATTTACAATTGGAACACAGTTTTTAAACTGTCTTTCTATATGTCTGCATATCTGTTTGTTTTGGCTCATCCCTGACACGACTGTACCAGGTTTGATCAGATTTTCACTCGCAGCTAAAATATTATAAGGAATACTTTAAGCTACTTTTTTCGTCACAACTTTATGATCATCGTCATGTTATCCACACTATGATGATGAAGAATCCTCATCATCATTCTGCATAGGTACTTAAAAAGAACCCAAGTGATACCGCGGAGCACTGCAACTTTGTGCATAGAATCGAAAGACGACGATAGACTGGAAATAATATATTATTAATGCAACCTATGTGTAGCTTTGATAGAACACATGTTTTAAAATTGAAATTTTTATTTTACTTTACAATATAAATATTAGGCATCTTAAAGAAATGTTTTTGTCTACGGTAATTTGTAATGAGTTAATCTTTTTCTTAATTCAAAAAGATGTAAGCACTCATAAGCTACTTAAAATGGATTACTTACATGATAAGTGATGTCAATTTATATTACCTTCCATAGACAGCTCAAAGTGTCGGTAGTTTCGTACCTAAAGCATTATTATCAATGATTTTAAATTGCTTAATATTCCAAGTAATTCAAAAATACAGTATTGCATAAAACAATTTATTTTAATAAAAAATGTTGAACCTTTGTCATAGTTTCCGTAATATTAATAAATTTCGTTTAATACGTGAATATTAACACTTACTTTGTTAAAGAAATGTGTTTAGGTGCTATTTAAATCGTTATGGGAGATGTGGTTTGGAGAGTAAACAGTAATTATTAGCTTCAATGGTGCGAAACCTTTGTGTATAGGACTTTGAATTGTGAAAGAGCTTATGAGTACCCTTCAAAACAGATGAGTGCAAATAAGAATACATAGACAAGTTTGTGATGCGGAAACATTTATTTTTTTAAGACATTCCATAATTTTTAACAATGTCGAAACTTTTTGGTAATTTCAATGTTTAATAAATAAGTTAGCTGTGTTCTTTTTTCTTTTTACTAAAATATTTTAATTCAATCTTAGCTAACTATAATTATATTTATAATCTGTTAATATTTTTAGACATATATATAATCTGTTAACTAAAGCTTTAAAAAATCACCATAATTTATTATAACAAACTTGGTGTAAATTGGAAATTGTTAAATTTTAATAAGTTTGGGAAATTTATATTGTTAGTCCCTTATGTAGTGTTTTATATTTACTATTATTGACCAGTGCCGATGATAATGTGTTAAGTGTAAGTGATAGTTTTCGTAATATTAGTTTTCTCAGCAAATAAAGAGATGTGTGGGTTGTTTCACGTTTACATTGAGACAACATGGTACGTACTTGTAGGAAATATCTTGTATTGACTTCGAATAAATACATCTAGGAACAGATCGTGGAATTTTTTAACAAAAGGATGCAGTGTTGTTCGTGGGATAGCCATAATTAAACATTTAATGCTTTTAAATCATTCAAAATGAGAAATGTTATAAATGTAATGTTGCCTAAATGTGACATTGTATTTTTAAATGGGTAAGCCAATGCGTTCTTTTGTTTTTTTATTGACTCTATCAAAATAGGTTTTGGCTCAAATTTATGGTTTCAGGCGATTGATGATATAACTTAAAGTTTCAAATGAAATAAAAGTTACGGATTAAAAATGAAGATTTTGTAAGTCATTGTATTTTTTATATAGGGCGCAAGTAATATGCTTAAACATTTGACCTAAATATGTATTACTTACTAAGAAAGGAGACATCTAATATTAAATATACAATCTTCACACAAGGCGCTTAAGAGCAAATAGTTAAGCTCCAGGGATGTCACAAACGTTGCAGATATTTTGTATATTTAAATGTAATATTGGGATAGGGTATTTATAAAGGTTATTTATGTAAACTCATTGATAATGTATTATAGTTGTAATGTTTACCAAATTCTGGCCATACATGTCTTAGATCTTTTAGAAGTGTTTCCTTTAGCTAGAAGCTGAAGAAACAGAAAACTAATTTAAAAAAATAATTTTCAGTTTCAAATAATAACGAAAATTTCTATTAACTGTTTATTAAAGTTTTTCAACCCTACAATGTCCTGTGTCATATAACAAGCGCTTTGCCTTCGCACTGTTATTAAGATCAAATAACCAACAGGGCTATGACAGGCGCCTGTTTACACTAAGCGAGTTATAAAAACGGCACAGGAAGATATAAAGCGCTATATTTGGTAATATCGAAGTTTGTATCTGAATTTTAGTGCCTAAATATTTAAAAGAATAACACAAAACGAAAACGAGTGCACTATTCGAAAGGATCAAGATGAAAATAAATATATACCAAAACGCTGCGTTTAACTTTTCATACTGTCCAAAATAGCTGGCAATAAAGATAAAAAAAATTCTAGCTTCGCAATTTTAGGTAGTAAAATGACCTTTACATGCTCCCTTGCACTAAGTAAAAAGTTGAAAAACCAAAAGAAGAAAGAAAATATAAACTACGAATTAAACATAATTATTCTGTATCTCTTTGTGTACACAGATTAAATATAGCCTTTGTGGATCGTCAGCGAAATTTTCATTATAGACACATTAGTAACCCATTTTAGTAATTTTCCATTCCTTTCAGTCACATGATTCAAGGTTAGTTACTATAAAAAATATTCGCTGAATTGAAAAAGGCCGCAGTATGTAACGCTAGCTTTGATTTCTATTATCTCCCCAAACAGCCTCGTCGAAAACAACAACTGACAAGTTTTATTTAAATCGCATAAAATACTCTTTTTACAAACAGACTACAAAAGGATTGGTTCTATTGTTTTCTTGTCAAATTGTGGGCCCCAAAAACAAGTCTGCGCTTTGGATAACGGATATTCGGAAGCCGTCTCCAACATTCTTGTTTTATCAATTCTATGGCCAATTGACAGGTTAACTATAGTAATAAAATAAACCAGTAGATCAAGCAAATAAAATTTAATATAATAATATTCGAAATAAGAAAGACCGATTCGATTCGAAGTGACAAAACGAAAATGTTTTGGCAAAATTTATAACGACGATATAAAAGTTTGGAATAACTCGCAATAAATATTATTTTCGCGTGTATACTTAAAATATATATATATATATATATCATAATATAAATGACAAATATTACCATATCATAAACAAAATACTATTTTAAATGAATGATGTAATTTGTCTAAAAAATTTGGAAACATTTTTCGTTCTAATAAATCACATTTGTGTTCTAAAAATGAGATTTTAACGGTGCGGAAATTGAAAACAGTTATTGAAGTTCAAAGAGAATATTATGATTTTACGGCGTCATATATTCTAGAGACGTTTTACAAATGCTATTCATGGTTGTTACTTGAAAATCGTTTGGGTGCAATTGTAACAAAACGAGTCGTTTACCTCATGATCTATTTTCTAGTTATCTATGTTATCTGATAATGTATTTCTTCATGCCGTCGTTGCGTCTAGGTAAGATTGCAGTTAAAGAAACGTATTCTGTATTGCTCAATACCTTTCGTAAAGATCTTAGTGGTTTTATAGTACTAAGATGAAAATTCTTAGGGACATTTTACAGGACATAATTCAATACCCCTTGATTTGATATGTAATTTAAGCAAGATTTTACGAATTTCACAAGTTATTTTAACTAAAATCAATTTTTTTCTGTATGAGGCCGTCTTTGATCTGATAATAGAAGGAGGCAGAAGCTAAAACTTGTTTATTTACGACTAATTATATGTTTTTCGGAAAAAATGTTCAAATTTAAACATTAACATCCTTGTTTTTACCCATAACTCCTTAAAAGCTGACACTAATTAATTATGCTCATTAAATAGTAGAAATACAGGCAAAATTCTTTAAATGACGACATTAAAATATCTCTTACAATAATAATTTATTAACGTTCGTCATTTAAAATATTTTTATGACATTTCGACCGCGATCATAAATTAATCACGGAGCGTGTTCGTATAATAAGCCCATTGGCATTCCATGCAATCAAACTCGAACTTGTCACTGGCTAATTTGCTTCAAGGTTATAGAAAACAATGTTAAATTAGTCACATACAAATGGAAAAGTTATTAGGTCTGTTTACAGCGTTTTCAAGGCTCTACTAAATCGATTTCTACGAAATATGGTGTAGATGAGACTGGAAGTATTAAAAAATAACAGTATGTACATATTAAAAATTTTAACTCAGCTCAGCAGCAGCTTATAACAGCATTTCATGAATTATATTTAAAAAAAACTTCTCTGAAATCTATCAAAATAAACTAAAACATTTTGGGAACTTTTATACCACACACAGGCCAATAGACAAAGTCATAAAATTTACGTCAAGAATAAGTGCAAAGTTAGGCATTAAAAGTTAATATTTTAAATACTTAATATTTAATTACACAATGCTACAAATAAGTACGGAAATCATATTAAAATAGCAATTCTAAGCACTGTTAACTAATACAGGTAATTTAAATATACCTTTAGATAAACGTTCGTCTTATGAAGTAATTACTGCCTCAAACCATTCTATAGCTGAAACATAAAATATAGCATAAAACGTTATATTAAAGCCATATAAAAGATTTAAACGACCATCTTCTAGGCGCCACGGCATAAGTCTGTGTAAAATCATAATATTTCGTTTGCATATTAAAATTTTATGTGCGAGGTCGATGTCAAACTAACAACGATAGTAAGGTAAGCGATAAACACGCGCTTTTCTTGTTGCTAATACAAATGTATGTATTTCGTTTTAAGTTGATGTATTAAATATAATACAGAGATTTTCTTATTAAATGGTTAATCATTAACACAATATTATGATTTCCCTGCAATATAATTTGATTATCATTTACGAATAAATATATAATTATATAAACGGATTTCATGCGCGTCATAGATTGTAAAACTTTAAATTACTTAAGCGGTTTTTATGAATTTAAAATAAGAATTGTAATTATTATTTTCTCACCGAATCGCTGGATTACAAATGACTCGGTGAATGTCGACGACTAGTTTTGTTGTGTCAGTGTTTATTTAAAAATACAATACTTGCGAAAATATAATTCAATACTAAATGTACACATAATAATTATAAATAACAACATATTAGATTACACACTATTCCATTTTCGTTGCTATAATATTAAATTAGTTTTACGCTTCGTCAAAGCTATGTATGACCGTTGCTTTATTTTGATTCATTGAATAAATACAACTGGGTAGTTTTTCTAGTTTTTACGTAGGTTTTTGGATAAAGCGTGACTATACTTCTGGCTGTATTTATTCGTATAATACAATTTTATTCGGTTGTTATCCTCAGTTATATGTTTTAATTTTCCAAAAGGTTTGGATTTCTAAGCTAATTATCTCTTGTACCGACAATATTAATGCCTATACATGTAATCCAGTCTATTATTACCAATAATTTTTTATTCTCATTTAACATGCTATTCTTGTCTGTCTACTAAACTCAATAGGATTAAGACGAAAAAAATTAACACAAAGTAAAACTAACTTGTAATTGTTACATTGTTAGCTAATTAATTTCAATTTACGCTATTACAATAGTATTGAAAAAGGTTCAATAAGTATTGGATAAAATAAAAGTGGAAAATATACACATTACATTCGTTCCTCTTGGTAGGATATGAAAAAAAAAAAAGAATTAGGATCAATATATTTCAACAACAAGGAACCAGCTGTTATTTACAATACAGCCGATTAAAGTTATATGTATAGATGGGTCGATGCAGATTCCTAGCGGTGCATGGCGCCTCGCGTACGATGAATACTTACATGACATAATACGGCTTTGTTTATAGTTTAAATTCAGTGCATATGACGATAACTGAAATAATAAACACGGGGAGAATTTATTATCAGCTGTCACAGTAGGTCTGTTGTATAAGGTAAGGTTTAAAAATAGATTTATCGTATTTTTCATATTTACCTTGCCTTAGATGACGAATATTTCATCGAGAAATCTACGTCATTTTTGGAATCGTTGCTAGTTAAGAACTAGGCTAACTTTTTGGAAGTTTAATTACCGCTGTTTATTACTTGTTATTCCTTGTTGACCTATTTATTTTTATACCTAACGAAAATTCGTTCGAGAATTTTGAATCACTGAATTATTAATTAGTAGGAAATTTGAATGCTTCTGTATAAGTATAATTTCGTTTCAAATTAATTTAATAAGATTTTTCTAGATTTTAGTAACTTTTAATTTTTTTTAATTATTTGTTATTCAATTCTATGTTTTAGTTTGTAATAAATTAAAATATCGAATAGAGAATTTACGCCTTTCAATGAAAGTAATTGGTTTAATCTTTAGAGAAAGGGTGAACTCATTTGATGCTATTTCACAAATTAGCGACCGTTCCATAGGACTGCTATTGACACTTACCAATTAAATGTCGCCACCATATTCTATTTCAAGCGTCTTTTCCCGAATAGAGGAGCGATAATATAACAGTACCCATACAAGAATTATAATATTATTTGCTATGACAAGACGTACTTTACAGTGTTTAACATGCGACAGACTTTTGCAGCTTTCTTATATGTGTATATTTATAGTTTAGTTGTCTTCGTTATGAAAATTCGTTCTTAAACATATTAAAATAATCCTAACTAAAGAAGATAATCCCACATGTGTTTGATACTTAAAAATCTGTTATTTTCACACCTAACGAGGAAACTCCTTATATCGTAAGTAAAACTATGTACCTACTTAAAGTTTATGATTGAAAAAGTATTATAATAGTTATACTTTTAAGTAATGTGCAACGACAAACCATTAAAATCCTTAATATACCTCATATATTTTAGGTACGAATCATCATAATAACATATTAAAATCAGCGCATTCGTTTGGAAGCTACGATACCACAGATATGTCACCACTCTTTGTGCCTTGAGTTTAGAAATAACGTTATTTAAATTTTGTCGCGTACTGTTACGAGTAATACTGATAGTATATGATGTTTAAAGTAATGTAACATCACGCATCAGCACTACTGATCCTAGCATCTGGAGTGAGAAACTAGAGATAGTTAATTGCGAAGCCAGTGTCTGGAACCGTTAACCGTTCTGAACAGTCACGCATTTGGAGATATACCATTTGAATTTTATCAAAGTACAAATTGTGCAATTTTAAACATTCAGATAATTCAGACCTATTTAAAAGTTCTAATAGCAACTTGATATTGGAACCGTCGCTTTAAATATTTTTAGCGAATCCTTTCTGAAATATTATTTGTTGTTAATTGTTTGTTTTGCTTTCTAAGTTTTAAAACATCACAAAGTTTACAGCTTTCGTAAAAATCGCGATAAAACTAGGCGAAATTTTAGAAATTAAACTAAGTCTTAAAGATGAAAGTTTAAATTTAGTACAGGCATTGTTTTCATTTTTTTACGAGCCATAAAGCAACGTAGATCCTTTTAATACGGCCATTCAACTGTAACAGAATAATATGTTCTGCAAAAATCACATATCATAAAAAATGAAAGCAGCAACTAAAATTAAACATTTAAGGTCACAAAATTGGGAATAGAATCCAATCAATGGTCAGTTGAAATGTCAATTATTTTTCAAGTTCAATTAAGACTAGTGAAAAATTTAAGTATTTAAAAAATATCTTAATTAATTTTATAAAATTACTAAATATGCTTATCTACAGTAATTATATTATAATTACTTAACGCTCCACAAGTGGTGCAAAGGATTTTTACTTGTTCATATTTTTTTGGTACTGAATCAAGTCTCCACGACAACACTTGCATAGAGACAGACTCCAATTCGAAAAACGTTGCGAAAGCGCAAGTAACGAATATCAATATTTCATTATTAAGTATAAAATAAATGTACATGTTATAAATAACATTATAATACAAAATGTAACTTCAAGTTTTACTTCTAAAAATAGATATTATGGTATGTTTGTCCGAGTCGTGATCACAGTAATTAGTTATGACAAAGACAATACAGTCTATAAGCCCGCAAGTTCCATCCGGTGGCTTTCTGGTATTGTATGGGAGTGGTAGCAATTCGCATTACACAAATAAATAATATAATGATGTCATACCGTGATGCAATACCAATGTGATTTTCATTGCCTTTGTAAAATCAATAAGATTCGTCTGATTTATTTGGCTATTTAGTCAGTTTGTATTAATGGCATACGGAATTGAAACCAGAACTACATTATCTATGACAGACATCGACAATCACATGACATCATTGATTATAGTTTAATTAAACGCTATGAACATATTTATTTTTATTTTATGCTCTTCGAACTTCTTAAAGCCGACCAAATTACATCCTTACAGCTATGAATATCCGTTCGCATTACGAATCTCGTAAATAATCGTAATTTTTGAAACGATTTTATTTTAGAAAATGGCAAGACCAATAGATTAATATATTAGATACGCTGGGAATTGAATCAACGACTCGATACAATTTCAGTTATAATAAACGCCACATTAACAGCCCTCAAAATTAGTAGATATAATAGTTGCTGTGAATTCTGACAGTCTATATTTTGGCCAATGACAATTTTTAAATGTCAACTTAAAGTTATAATTTATAACTAAAAGAAATAATTCTACAATGTTTGATACATTAAGGGAACGGAATTACAACAGTATACATTTTTAAGCACATCTGTTATATGTGTACATTAAATTTAACGGTACAGTAGCATTATTATAAAACTAAAATGTTGTTTTCATAGGCAAATTACTTCCTCATTATTGCGCTTTGTACTATGTGTAAAGCATTGTATAAATTTACTCGGTACCTCAAAACTAGGGCAGTCGATCGTGGCACTTTCTTTATTGGTTAAAATGTCACCGGATACAATAAACATACAAAATCACACCATTGAAACCGTTGACCTTATATCGACTTACTCCGCAGACCACTAAAACCAATCTTGAGACGAGAAATTGAGATAAATTACATCAATTAGTTTTATGGGTTTCACAAAGGGCTGATCTTATCACTTTTGTAAACATTATTAATCAAACGAATAACATAGGGTCGGTACCGCAAATTTACATAATGTTTTAGCAGACAGGATACGGTTGAGTTTGATTAATTCATATAATTAAGTGATTTGAATTGTTTCATTTAATTAGCATTAATTTGGTGACTGTTTGAATAATCGTTGTGTCCGAAGTAGGTTGCGCGTGTAATCTTTTAGACGATTTAAATATATTATTTCGGGTGTGAAAATATTAAATTGTCATTCATGATTTTATTATACAACGAATCACCAATGATATATATCGTTCGTTGACCTTTTTTGACTCATAAAAATCTTTTCTATGAATTAATAATGGGGACGTATTAATATTTGACACCTTCGGGAATACACCAAACAATGTTTGTAAATTATGTAATGATGTAGAAGAAAAGTTTGAAGATTATTTGTGTAATACTCTAGGAAATTTTTGTAAATATTTAAACTCTGCACTAAATAGAATTTATGATTTTTGGCGAAAAGTTTGTTTATATTGTTTTATGAGAAATAATATTAAAATTACGTTAGTGAGTATCTACATACGTGGTGCCCGTATTTCTAAAGCGATGCCTAAATAATTAATTTAAGTACTTTATTAAAATAAATGGATAGTAAATGTTAACCCTGACTGAGCCGCTCTGGCCTCTGTCTACTTCTGAACTATTTGACCTTGGTCATGGCCTTAGCTCTGAAAGCCAACTCCATACATAATTTCTTGCGGCATTTCAAGTGGAGTTCATACATTATTTCTTAAATAACGTCTGAGGATTCGTTATTTATTTAGTTAAAAATGTACACTTACTTAATGTTATTAAATTTAATACATATTCAGACATTATTTTAATAAAAATCCAAGAGTAAAACTGATTAATAATAAATTTAAATAACATGTTGTAATAACAAAAAATGTACTTAAAATTATTTATGTATCGAGTCGTCCATAAAATGATTTAAAAAAAAAGTTAAATCATAGAAAATGCATATAGCTAAAAACAACCTTGCCAACCTCAGCTTTCAAAAAATAAAAACCGCACTAAAATTATCCATTATTGTTCATTTAGAATAAATCGACACTTAAATCTTATAACAGCGCTCTTTATGAATATGGATTTAAAAGCAAATTTTGCCTTTATAAATAATATAAACAGTTTTCTTTATCTATGAGAGTTGTGCAATATTTTTTCTATGTAAATAGTACTACCAATTAAATTGTGTGTACTCTGAAAATTAACAAATCCATAAGTAACATTAGACCCGTCTTTTATTAGATCTAATATATACAATTATCGTGTCACAATGTTCGTTTCCATACTCCTCCAAAACAGCTCGTCCGAGTCTTATGAAATTTTATATGCATATTCAGTAGGTCTGAGAATCGGCTACTATCTATTTTCATTAGCCTAGATCTTAATGGTGGTCCACAATTTTTTTTTATCTTATGATACAGCATATAACCCCAAATTTTCACATCCAATTTTTATATATTTATCTGGCAAAACGACGTTTGCTGGGTCAGCTAGTTTCAATATAATCCCGTGATCTCATTTCGGCGTAGAAGCTTGATTTATCGGCAGATTACACTGTTGAAATGACGCAAGCGACCACCAATCCGTGACTGTTCCACTCCTCGTTGCTCTTGTATCTAGCATGTCCTATTTTTACACATGTCAATACTGAAAAATGATGTCGTAAATGGTCCAAATTTCAATGGAATGTCATTGCCGCTTGAAAGATGTACATATTGGAATGTTTTAAGTGATTAATAACAAGTTCATAATTAAAACACATCTGGGTAGACGAGTCGAAATTAGTTAGGATCGTACAAAGTGGGAGAGTCCGTATTCCTACGGGAGTGAAGGATGATGTATATATATATATATTGAATATGGAAATAAGTTCCAATTTAATACGCAGCTAAGCCAGCCAGTACTGGATATTTCACAAAAACATTCGTTTTAAATCAAACAGTCGTGTTTCTTAATACCTAGTGCGGCAACACACACTTTTCTAACGACAATTTACTTATGATTTTTCATATTGTATGTACCATCTAATTGTTACGTGTATCTATAATTCTGTTCCTTCGGTATATAAGACCTCTTTTGCAAAACAGAATACGACTAAACCATAGAGGGGATTAAATGTTTATTTTATTTACATTTTAATTTATCTATACGACCTTATTTACGATTCCCATAGCATTTATTGAAAAATGACTCGATAGTTTTTCTTAGTGTGAAATTATAAACGTATATACAACTTATTCCTATTTTGACTTAAATTACGGAGTTATTTATGCTGAGTCTGCAAGGTCAGTGCGTCATTTCCCTCATGCCCAAAAAGGTTTAAAGCAACAGATTTTTTTTTTTTAAACTAAAACAACATAGAACATAAATAAATGTAGCACTTATATGTCTGTTGTTATAGATACGGTACAGATTATAAAACATAAATCACGTTGTTAATGTGCAGTATTTTAGTATGCATCTATAAACATATTTCATTAGGCTGCGTTTTAATAAGGAATTAATTTCGTTACTAAAATAATAATTTATTATTTAGTAAATATATATTATCGGCAGTCACCCACAGGTAGGTTAATTATGTATAAAGACTACAATATTAAATAAAAGCCTACCTTATCTACTATAAAATTACAATCTGTCAATGAAAGTTCCGTCAAAATCGATTCAGTCGTTTCGGAGACAGTCTGGAAGAAACCAACATACAAATTAATTTATAAAGCGTGTACCTTTTTGTTTTGTTATATGTAGCACCGTCTATACTGTCATATGCATTGTATTGAGAAAAGCAGCTATATTCATATTACAAAGAGATACTGTAAATTATCTAGATAATATTCGCGTATCATATTTTATGAAGTTTGTAAATAATTTATGAAATCACAGATTCGAAGGTTTATTTTGATAGATTCTTAGTATAAACAAAAATACTGAGAATATATAAAGTAGTTGACGAATTTTATTACGCTGTGCTCAGACGTGTCCGAATTACAAAACGTCATGTTCTACTATTTGGGCGGGTTTAAGCGTAAATCAATGATAATCTAATGTCCGTATTAGGTGTTAAATGATAAATTACTATTACAATTCATGGCGTTAACAGTAGGAGGGCACTTAGTAATTCATAGACGTTAGCCCTTTCCGATTATATCGCGTGTTTCGTATTCAAACTGCCATCTATCGGCGATATAAAGAACACGAATGTTTGTGACGGCAATGATAATTGGCATGGCCTATACAACAAAGATTAATACATAAGTCCTAATGAGTTTATTTTTAAATATTTACAACTTCTCGAATCACTTGTATTGTCTACGATACAGTACTAAAAATAGACAGTATGATTAGGAAAACCAAGATTAATTCTTATCTTATAAATTTATTGTACACTATTTATTTGTTATTAAAGGTTCTGGCTTTGTTTCCAGAGAGCGTAAGCTGGAGAACTTGTCTCAGATACAAAAAGTACATATCACTGAACAGCTACTTGTCTGTAAAGAATGAAGTTTCGTAAAAAAACGTATTAACTATCTCATCTATAAGTATTGTTTGTTATAAACATTAGAACCAACTTAACTATTTATTTTTTGGTATTTTTTGTAAATTGTAAAACTTTGTATAGCTATGTAGGAAATATCATGGGAAGGTCTAATTTAATAAACAATTTTATAATTTTAGTCATTTAGAAGTCGTAATATTATGTTATAAACTATATTTATTATAAATATAGATTTATATACTATAACATTAGGATGATTTTTTGGGTGTGTAATGGTAAATAAAATATATTTTTAAATAAGGAGCTATATATTATAATTTCTTACAAATATAAAATAAATAAACAATGACGACTTAGATTTAGACTTATGACTAAACTCTGAAAACTTAACATTAATATTATACATCTAGTTTATAATTTACGAAATGTTTTATGACTACAATATTCTTCTTTCATTTTTCAATAAACAAGGATTTTCTCATCAAAAGCTTGTATTTCTAATCACCTTCGCTCTATATATCCCGAGCAATTAAGTTGGTTAAATTTGTGTTTTTACAAGATAAACGTTTATATTTAAACGAATCTTCACATCGTTTTTAGAGACTTACAAAAAGCCATTCTACATATTGTTTTCACACATTTTTTGGATTTAGTTAGCTTGACCTTCGTCATCTGATTCATCGAAAACTAATTTCCTTGCACGAAGTCCGACATTGCGTCTTACCGCTCGTTTTCTTGGAGTAGTTTTCACAGGTTCAGGAGTTGGTTCAAGAACTGTTTTCTTTTCGGTTGAGAATGTCGGGAAAAACTTTTTGACACTGCCGGTCCCGGAAATAGGGGTAGATGTCATTGGATGACTTTTCTTCATAAGCTTCCGTTTCTTGGGAAGGGAATTGTACCTCTCGATACGCTCACCGAGCATCTCGCAGATTTGTGACAAACTCATCTCCATTTTAAAAATATTTAACGTAGATAAACTCGTAAAAAATATCGATGTGATCGATTCAAGTCAACGATGTGAACTGATTGTCAAATAATTTGTACAGTTTTTATATATCAAACTTAATTACTTTGTTATTATTGACATTAAATTAATTACACTACTAATTATAGCATAAGTTAATTAATGATTAAACAAAATATGTATTGCTTAATTAACAAGCCTATTTACTAATGACTGTAAGTAGCGTGTAACTTGTAGAAACAAGGATTTCTCAGTTATTCATCTTTACATATAAATTGAAAACTCTTTCACTCTCTTTGTAATCAACAAGTAGTTGTTTGTTGCTTTTACCTGAGGTGCTAATAAAATCATCTCAAAATAATCTATACAGATAAATTAAAGTAGAGTGTTTGAATGTTTTTCTAAATGCATATGGATGAATATACATTTTTTGTCTATCTGTTTATTCCAGCTAATCACTGAAACGGCTGCACTGATTTTGACGGGACATTAACTGGCAAATAGTTGTTATGATAAGGAGAAACTTAGGCTACTTTAATTTTTATTAATATAAATAAAAAAAATAACAATTCAGCGCAAATGAAGAGGTTTGACCAGCTCGTAACATATAATACCTAGTCAAATTCGAAAAATATTTTGGTGTTACCTTAAGAGGTTAATGTGATTTCAATTATTTTTCCGAATTTAATCTAGACATATAGATACAATTGAAGCTTCTAAATGTAAATTAATGCCTTTTTTAAATAGATTTGAATGTGTATATGGTACTTATAATAGTAATAGGCTTTGAGAATATTATGTTTAGTATCATGCTTATCATTTAACGAACAGTGTACCGCGTTTATAATATTAGCTGGTTGTCTGTGGACGTCTCGTTAGAATAAGTTAAGACGTTTCGGGAATTAGGCAGAACGAACAGACAAAATTGTATATATTTTATGAGTATATATTTATATGAAGATTGCTATAATTTTGATATTTAAAACAGACCCCTGAATTTTATTTATATGCATAGACGAGACATCACTTAAATAATTTGTTCATCTAACAAAATCTAGTTATCTGAATCTATCCAAGCATTTGACTACAAAACGTGCCAGGCATCCACTCCGGCGCAATACTTATGAGCCTAACTTCAAGATAAGGAATAAATCGTGACCACTGTCTTCATAAATCATAGCCAGCTTCCTATTGTTAGCGATTCTCCAAACAGGTGGGCCTGCATTTGTGCTAATCTGATTCAAAAACTTACAGGTACCGTTTATCTAGTTTAAATATATGTTTATGGACAGGTCATAGGACGAAAGCTAACTGTAAGCTGGGTATTTCATTATAGTAACATAATGTTGTATTATTATAGGTTCGTTCGTATAACGGTTATTTTAAATTTCAGTATCGTACTAAAATATGTTATTTCATAGTGACTTTTTGTATCTGTCCGTGAGAGTCAAGTCAAAATCGGTATAGCAATATAGTAGATTAGCCGAAAGAACAAAATGTATTTTTTTACGCGATGGGAAGGCAAATGAGCATACAGTTTATTTATATGAAGCGATTCCTGTCGCCCACGGACACCTCCAGTAGATCTAGAAGACGCGCTGCCAACTTTAAAGCCTTATTTTTTTTTGAGTATTCGGTATAGTGTTTCTGTTTCAAGTATATATCCATATCTTTTCATATGTATTTAAATAGGTATTACATAACAAACCGATATTTTAATTATTTTTATATGTAAATGTAATTCTATGTAATTTATAGATTTGGGGCAGTTTAAGTATTACGTACGCTCTATAGATTGGGTTTGATTGTTTTGCTTATTTTGGATGACATGGCGGGCAAGGGGGTCTAGATAATGATTAGGAGCAAAAGCTTTGCTTACTTTTGATGACAAGCGTGATTGTTGTAACAAAAATAAAGATGGTTATTTTTAAAAATACATTATACGTAAGCAATGCTTAAATAAACATCATCATAATGCATTTACACTCTAAAAATAGCTTACGTTATCTTTCGAATCTCGGAAGTAAGGAATTAGGTTTGTTCGAGCCATATGGGCTGCAATGTACGGGATATCTCATATCCTTGTCATAATGAAATCC
>JAOSYY010000015.1:5371192-5390798 GCA_025727935.1 Hebomoia glaucippe
GTTTAATCGAGAATCTAAAATAATTAACGCAAACATTTCAGCCAGTCTGATTGCCATTAAATTTGAAATCAAGCTGAGCAAACACGATAAATCTCCTCCTATGACATATTGGTAACGTTTCTGTTTGGACAAAGGATAGCTATTAGCAAACCTGACAGTGTTTTGTTGTTCCAGATTCATCACCATTAGTACTGCACCCATCACCGATGCACAAATAACAAGCACAGAAGTTGGATTACCGGTGAGTGATTTGATTAAGTTTCACATTTCATCGATTTTAAAATCGATGTGTGGGATTAATCGATTTGTATGGTTCGAATAAAATTTGTATTTTTTTTAAAGACAAGAAAATTTATACGTTCTAAAAAATGGGAGATGAGTTATTATAATGAAACCATATTCTTTAATCTCTAAAGGTATATTTTAAAATTATATATAGATAGAATGATGAAATAAAAGTAGCCTACATTATTCCTTATGACTCCTAGTTAGTGAAATTCCTAATGCCTAATAGACTAAAATGTTCACATAAATTACATAAATTGTGTTTCAGTTGTAAATAACGGATATTCATTTAGAAAAAGACGCTACAATTTTATTTGTTTGTGTAAATGAGTGATTATTTAAGTAATACTATTTTTTAATTAATTTAACCAAATAGTTTAAGTAGGTCATCTAAAGATTCATCAAAATCACTAATTACTTCTTTGTAATTCGATACATATTAAGTACGCTTCGATTTCAATAATTATGAATAAGAAGGCCAATTTCTTGACAGCTGTCTTCTTATCTCTGTCGACTTTATGATAGGAAGTTTTAAATTGATCACGAACAAAATTTTTATTGGTTAATTAACAAGTATCAAATCACTGCTGTGAAAATAAATTAGAACATATATCTAATGTTTACACGCCACAGTGGTTCCTAGTAGCGTTGAGAAAATCTTTTGACAAGTTATTGAACGCTTTATTACATTAGCAAATAATACATTTTTTACGCAGTCACTGACGGATAATCTATCAATTGATGATAGGTGATAACTAGATGATTCGTCTATTATTCCAATATGCGACGTTCCTTTTTTTACTTCGATCATTTAGAAAAGCAGCAAATACTGTATTATATTTGGCTACAGGTATTTGATGTAATTAATATCTTATGTTTCCTTAAATTATTTTTGAAACAATTAAGTAATTATCCTTACTAATATTTAAAAGCGAATATTTGTAGGTATGGATGTTTCTTGGACTTTCCCGCGTAAATTACTGAACGGGTTCAATTAAATTTATAGAAATGTAGCTCATACATAAACATATTGTGACTAGTCTGTACTTGTGATTATAAATAAACTTAGAAAGTAAAATAAAGTGTAATCCTATATACACATAGAAGGCATTTGGGTTTTAAAAATATATTGAAATTGGAAAAATTAACGAATATATAACACCATCTAAGTTGACGACAATCCGAAATTTCCAAATAAGGATAGTTTAATGTTTAGATGTCATGTGAGTTTTGCATACAAATAATCCTTTATAAGAAAATAAATTTTAATGTTTAAAAATAAAACTTGCCTATCTAACCCAATAACATTAGTGAAAATTAAAAAAAAATAAGAATTCACGAAGTCGTAGTTCGTTCCCCTTCGGAAGTCTTGGAAAAGTTTGCTTAATGCGACATGTTTCATTTGCCAAACGGAATACTTTGCTTACGTCAATGACCTATCAATACGCCCAATCAATATAAATGGAATGAACGATCGTGAAACAATGTTGATGTCTTTTTGAAAAATAATTTAATTTCCATTTTCACTTTCAACTCGATTATTTTTCGTTATTATGGCGATTAATCCCTTACGTGAAGTATCGCAATTCGTCTGTTTTGAAAATTGCAAATGCTTTCTAGTTAAGACTAGCTTATAAATACGGCTTCACTTGCTTTAATTCTGATTTTTTCATCAAATTCTGGCTGCTGGTGGGTAAACAGTAAATATAAACGCTATAAATGTACTAACTTCAGATTATAAGTATTTTATCTTGCTACTTTTCACCCCTTTAAAGAATTAGTTTGATATACTTAATATGGAAATCTCAATCAATGTTATCAGAAACATTTCTACGACGTTTTTAAAAATTATCATACAATGATACCTTTTCTCAGTCTCTATAGTATTTAATGATAAAAATTAAACTATATCAAATCTCCTTTATGCCATCTATTTTGGCACTAATAAACAAACTAAACTAATAAAACACATCACAATGAATTTAGCGGTTAAGGCGTGAAAAGTAACAGACGTATACTTACGCATATATTATATTAGTTAGCAGTAGTAGAATTAATAGAAAATTCTATAACATTGACAAATGTTATCTGTATGTATAATATATCTCAAAGAAAAATATTAAATAATTTCAGCAACCGAGCGATGCGACCCGAACGAATGTCACAAGTATGTACGCTTGGAGCTCTTGGGGATCTTGGAGTAAATGCTCTAAGACTTGTGGGGGCGGAGTCGCCGTGCAAGAGCGACAGTGCCTGCCTCGAGACCCCACCAGGTAAATATTATCAATTTTTTTACACCTGAAAGCCATGAAAAAAAATGCACAATTTTGATTAATCCAAAATGTTATATTGCGAAAATATATAGACGAAACTTAATAAAACAACTTTCTTTTTTGGTATAAATGGTGATTAGTATAGACACTGCATTAGTTTGCATTAAGAATAAAGCCTACATTTCATCATTAATAACAAACCATTAAAATATACCCTTACAGCATATAGCCTCTGAAAAGTATAGACTACATTTCTTCATATAAAATCTTTCAATTCTATTTCGACACAATAAAAATAATGAGAAATACTCGCTTCAGCGTCGACGTATTACGAACTTTGTAATATGTCGATGTTCTTCATATTATTGTAATAACATTTCATGCTCAGTAAACCATACAAAAAGAATTGAATAACACGTTTTCATCGTTTCAATAAGATTAAGTGAATCCTTCAAATTATCCACTAGTTTCAAATTAATAAACTCATAAATCTTCAAAAACAATATAAAACTCAATAGAAAAACAAACAGTTGAACACTGGAAGAAGATTAATGAAAAACATTTTGGAGATCCGTTGTAAAATAAATAATACTAATTATTAGGAGCAACTATTAATATTAATAAAGTTTCTTTTTTTATCTACAAGTTTATGATTTATTTATTTAAATATTTAAGTTACATTAGAAAAGCTGTCGATATCATATTTTAATTATGAATATTTTTAACCCAAGGACACAATAAGAAATTAAAGTTACCTTATTCTTAAAGTTATTTACAGACTTAAAAACGCGAATGAATATAATTTTAAAAAATATCAGTCCATTTGTACTAGATCTATACCACAGACATGTATTACAAACTCAAACGTTCCTCTCTTTAAGTCAAGTCAGAGATTAAAAACAGTTTTCTACGGAACCCGTGTTAAATTAATTCAATTTTTCTAGATGTTATCCTTCCTCTGTGTATTTGCTTTTAATGATTTTATTATGAGACTTGGTACATGTTAAGATAAGTTGTGATATTTGTATTACATGCTAGGGATGTTTTTTATCAGATGAATAAGACATTGTTATCAATATAAAAGGAAGCAATAGAACCTTGGAGATGTCCTATGTTTTTTCTGTTACAAATGCAGTCGCAACTTTTAATACTGTGATGTCTAAATATCCCGCTCTGTTACAATATTGTTGTTTTTATTTCTCAAAGTTGTGTTTTACTTGGCAGAAAGGTTCAGCCATATAGAGATAATAATTAGTAGGTACATCGTTGATATATATACTTGATCCGTGCATTCGGAAATTTATATCTTTTATTGAAGAACGTTCATGACTCGCTAGTAAATACGGTATTCCCTCTTCTCCTTTAATATGTATATGTAAAAAATTAGTTGTTTACTGTGCTCTAACCAGAATTCAAACGTTAGTCAATTCTAATTTCAGAAAGTGTAAATATTTTGTAAATCATTTTGACAATAATAGATAAACGCAGTTCTTACATGATTAAATAATTTTTAAAACATAATCGTAATAAGTACCCAATAATAACAATCAAAGATAACTCTCGATCGTTTGGTCAACTGTGGTACGCGAGCGCACCATTGATCATAGATCACAATGATATCTAATGATACGCCGCTAGATCGATAAAAGGACCATGACCACCGCGGGAGAGCCTTCCACACTGCTATGGTCACTTCATGTTCTTACCATAAGTTCTCGAAGCATTTATTATTAGGTGTAGTGAAAACCTTTGTTTCGATATGTGTGCCAGTTTTATGACGTAATTAAAATTTTTCTTATAATAAAATATACAACTTTTAAAAGTCTGTAATTTGTTTTTATTGAGCCTAGAAAATAATTAATTTAGCTGTCTTAAAAACATACCAAACATGCAAAAATAACGTAAGAAGGTATTAAACTAATCATAGCTTTTTAAATATTAAAATTGTTTATAAGATATACATTAATCGAGTTTAAATTCGCTAAAATTATTACAAAATTATGTAATGGATGAGGTGTTTAAATTTTATTTAAAAATTTGACATTAGCATTTAAGATGATATTGAATATTTCATTGGTAGTAAATTACATAGTTAAAGTCGAACTAATGAGAATATCGAAGAAGACCAGATCGTAACACAATAGAAATGGTAAAATTGCTCAACGGGAACCCAGCATGAGGGGCGCCTTTGTGCTTAAGATATCATAATTTACCTGGTACATACTAAGTAAATCTACCATATATTAACACAACTTACTTCGTATTCCTTCCTAAGTTTACTTATTAAAATTATCAAAATTATCTGAGTCGTTAGTATTTGGTATAAATTTTAAATTTTAAGGGTAAAAAGACTTTTTAAATTTGAAAAAATATTTTTTGTTAATGTCACGACAAATTGTTACAAATCTCGTTTAGCTGAAGCAATATCCTAACCACTTTAATTCTTATAAACATTTGTCTATTTTTTGTTCTAGAACACATACCTCTGACAAATCTATAGATCGATATAGAATTGTTCAAATCGTTGAACATTTTTACGCTCTTCAAAACTACAATGAGTACAATCGTGCCGTCTGCCGTTGATCAATGCTTTCACATTTCCCACGAATCTAACGAGTTGATTGAAATGTTTTACTATTGATTTACCCACTTAAAAAGATTTTTCTATAGAAAGAGAAAGGTAAAAAAAAAGAATTAAATGATCTCTAACCTGTTTGCTCTTTGGCTGATAATTCTGTGTGGTCCTTAAATTTTTATATTGTTTAGACCTTAAAATTTTTTGCTTTTGCAAGTGCCTATTATAAGACCTTAATACCTTAATACATAGTAATCAGTAAATAACTCGACATCACCGAACATTTTCATGTATTCCCAAATATTTCATTAGGGCCATTTTGCCGCGACCAAAGGCTCTCTGACCCCTCGCCCTTACCAAATTAAGGTAATATTGAACACGGAACAAGTACACGAACATTGTTGTACAACACTTTGATGGACGCATAATAATTTGAAGAGCTTTTGCTAATGTATGATTGTTATCTCTTTGTTTGCTACGGTTGAAGAGACGATCCGAATGTTTGTTTGGACCATTAGTGGGAACGCTGAGTCAGCTTATATCGTTTTAAATCTATGGTATGACGTCGTGTTAACAAGTTATCGTGTAGCTTCATTACTGACGAGACATAATTGTTGATTGTCGAAGCTTTTTTATTATGTGAAAGTGTAGACTGTAGGTGGCTGGTATTTACAAGGGAGAAAATTAATTGCTTAGTAGCCAACACCTTACTGGTTAATGTCGTAATTATGTGCGTTTTTTACTTTATTTATTCGTTTAACGATATGCCCCAAGATCTTAATAGATCTTTGTGCTAGAAATAATGGTTTAATTTATTTTGGATATAATACAATGGAGCTTTTCAAGCTTTTTCGTAGACATACGTGCAATAGAATTTACTTTACTTTACGTTAAGGTTTTATTAGAATCAATGCGATAGAAATTGCCAATTTGTTATTAATCAATTTAGTTACTAATTAAAGTTATTCCTAAGTAAAAACCTCGATTATTATAAAAATGAATCATAAAATAAAACGGAACCATAATATAACTACTTACCTTTTCAATATCTATTTTTGTTATATAAATGCATTAATAGTGACAGTCAAAAATAGATTGAAATCTGTTTAACTATGCATTTTAGTAGCGGAACAAAACGTTTCCGACGCGATTAAACGATTATATTTAAACATTTGAGCGGGATTCTTGCGCTTGCGTCACTAAAGCAATAAAATTAACAACAAAACGCTTTAGTGCACACCGTTCTCCGGAAAATCTAGGTATGGGTCATAAGCGCTCATTAATTAATGGTATGCAGCTGAGGTACCAATTAAGTTTTTTTATTGTACATTAAATCCAAAACTACAATAATTCTAAGTTTCTCTATCAAATAAAAAAGAACACTCTATATAATATTATATAAAATAGGCAAAAACTTGTTATCTCATGTACATTCTACATACGTCTTAGTTGCTTCTAATATACT
This sequence comes from Hebomoia glaucippe, assembly GCA_025727935.1. Classification (NCBI taxonomy): domain Eukaryota; kingdom Metazoa; phylum Arthropoda; class Insecta; order Lepidoptera; family Pieridae; genus Hebomoia; species Hebomoia glaucippe. Next base: position 5,377,791 of record JAOSYY010000015.1, read on the forward strand.
TCTTTGGTGGCATCCACGCTTCTTTTAACAATTTCCAATCATTGAAACGGTTTAATACCAATTCAAATATACAATTGTATAATTTAAAAAATGAAAATAAAACAATGCGTTTAATCGAATGCGTGAAATGCACAAATCATCATTAGATGACAGAAAATAATTACGCGGTGCCTCATATGAGCTGTGATGTAATGTTCCATAATATTAATTACAAGGAAACAATAGATGTCCGGCTCCCCGGTGTGGTGAAATCGATATATGCCCTGAAACAATTACAAAACTCATGTATGCTCATACCAAAGCTAATACACGTGTAACTCGTTATATACAAGGTACACGCAAATTGAGATGTTCAATTTTTTTTATTTAAAAAAAAACTAATTTTTACCCGCTGCTTATCTCGCCTTAAAATCGAGTTTTAAATTCGATACAAAACTTAATAACTTAAAAGTATTTAATTAATTAATAGTTGCATTTAACAGTTTCCACGGTTATAAGCTGTCTTCGAAAATTTATCGCAACCGGTTTTGCAATTTAGCTGTAAGAAATAACCACACGAACTTATTTTTGAATTTTTTGTATTATTTAAGATTAAACTTAAAACAGAATTAAATTATAAGAGTTTAAAAATTTCAAGATCTACCTGTTCCGTATATCAAGTTTATTTTTTTCGACATTAAATTAGTACTTCATTAAAATTACCTTCCAATACCGTTTGTTAGTTACAAATGAAAATTAATAAAAGAATGTTTAATAAATCGACATATTTTTTGTTATAAACAAGTAATGTTTTACAAATCTTCAAGATTTATTAAGATCTATTTTTCATTTTGTACTTTATAATATTGTCGGAAGTTTTAAAAACGTTCAACAAAGTGAAGCGTCATAAACTAAATTTTATTTTTCAAATAAAACTTTAGATGCGGCAGTTTGAAATAGCGTGAAACTTTACGTCTAATAATTATTTCTAAGATTTAATTACCAAACCGTTGCCAGCCGACAGTACAAACATCGTAAACTTTTTGCGAATTACACGCATTTGAAACATTTATAACCTCGTTTAATTTACGACTATTGTGTCTCAAACATTTAGATCAAGTTCTTTATAAATGTGTCCAACAATCGCCAACTATAACGTTCATTGTTCACAAAATTTAATTATTAACATTTCTCTGTTTATTCTGGCTTTAAAATTCGTGTCGCATACACCATATTGCATAAAAAATGTTTTAAATGCTTAATGAGTAATAATTATTGCAAATACCACTTTAAACTCAACTTAGGACTATAAATACATTAAATTATTAATTATAGGAATTAGTATATACCAGCTACAATATAATTATTTAATTCATCCATTTACTATACATTAGTCTATTTTTACATGAATGTAAGTTATAGTTTTCATATTTTATGAATGTCACTGAAAAATAGTTTAAGAAATATAGCAATGAAGATACTTTCAGGAAAATATTTTTCCAATCAAAATTGTTACGGTCTATTACTTAATTATTAATTAACACGATATCTCTCTTTCTCTAATGAGGCAATAGTATCAAGTATATATATTTATGTTGGGGATTATATTTCAGATGGCGTCGCAGTAGAAAAAGAAGGAAGCTGGTGAGGAGTACTGACCGTCTACGAAGGTCACGGGAAACCCACGTACCTGACTGTCCTGGGCTTGCTAGGCGCTATCACGAATGTAACACAACGGTGAGCATTTCTGAAACTTCTAAAGTCTCGAAGGGACTACTGCATGCTTGACAAGTCACATATATCTTATACCTCATAATAAAATTAGCTGATATATGTTGCTTGTCAAGAGAAGTGATAATCTATATCTAAACTTTATTAAGTAAAATTAAAGTGAATGTTTGTAATGTCAAAAAGACAGTTTGTCTATCTATTGGTATTGACATAGCTGAAAAATGAGGGACTTCTAGTTATAGATAAAATATGTTTATTTAGAGCATAGACTATAGAGTAAGATCAGTATTGTCAGTTTTTTATTGTTTCAGCCCTGTCCGGGCCCAGTTCGAGACTCAAGAACTGAACAGTGCGCTGTGTACGACCGCAGGCCTTTCCGGGGAAGATTCTACACTTGGGTACCTTACGTTGATGGTAATATATTAATTCTGAATTATTTATCATTATAACTTTGTCACAAAAGGGTACTATAACAATTTAAGTACACTTTTGCTAAATAGATGGGCCGTGTATCAGTGTTTGATCTACTAGACTTATCTGATCACATGGTCTTGGATAATTTCGATTTTGAAAACATCTGATAAAATTTATTCATAGTCTTATTATAAAAAACGTATCTGTATCCAAATAGTAACAACTAGTTTATTAAGGACTTGAAGTTAATGATGAAAATTTAAGGTACAGGATACAAAAAAATATATTTAAATTAGTCAAAAAACAGAAATACCCGATAAATTACTTTTAAAAAAGACTAACTAAGGAAAAAGACTAATAAATTGTGTTTTTGTTAATATTAGTAAGGATTATAATGTTCTATAATTTAAATAAATTTATAGGGAATTCACCGTGCACCTTAAACTGCCGTCCTCGTGGGCAGCAGTTCTACGCGTCTCTAGCGTTGGTAGCAGATGGTACGCCTTGTACGAAACCAGGCTTCAGGGCAATTTGTGTCCAAGGTTCATGTAAGGTAAGTAATGTTGACTAAGTGCTACTTATCTCAGTCCAATAAAGGTCCAAAAAAATCCAAACTAAACGTTATCGATAACAATTTTTTGAAAAAAGTTGAATAGTGTTCAAAATATTTTCAGGATATAAAATGGCCATTAATATTCTAATATTTCAGTTATATTATCATTAAATCAAAATGAGTGTAAATAATACTTCTCATGTACTAATAAAGTGTTGATAACGATTACAAAAAACTTTTACTGAAATTTTCGTGATTTAAAGAATATTTTAATATAAATAAAATATTTAATAAACACTCTGTATTCTCGCTTTTTGTATTCTGTATATAGCGACATCTAGTATCCAGTAGCATAAAACATTATTATTGCCGAAAATCACATACGAAGAAAGACTTGCTACTTTAAATGCTCCGGGAGTTTTGAATCATTATTTGAAAGTTTTTTTTATTTAATACATATGTTTTTACAACTTTTTTTTGGTATAAATTAAGGCAGACACATTTTTATATTAGTAAGAAACAATAACAAAATTATATTTAATCTTTAATATACCATAAGTATTATTATAACAAATAATAACTGCATTAAATTTATAAGCAATTTAAACTCATTTTATAGATTATTTTTAATTTTTGTTTGAACTAATTTTGAAATAAATAAATTTAAATCAATTAAACCAATAATATGTTTTTAAACACTAATAATTAACAGCTATGTATACCTAAATAAACTACAATTTAAGATCAAATCAAGTATCAACATTTTCGCTAATGGATCCACTTTCAAACAGGAAAATGTCTATTAAAATCGTAATTTGTTCTACGCAGCTCTTAGAGCAAATCTAGTAAAACTGCGACAACTTTCGAGGCGCCGTAATTAATGGCATTGATGATTTTAGATACCAGAATTTCGAACGTAATTCATTAAATTAATTAGTTTCTTTTGTAAAATATATTATTTAAGATTTGTGCTCTCGTATTCCACAAGAATTTTAAGTATACTATTAACGAATAACATATATGGTAAAAGAATTTCCGAAAGCGCTAAATAAAAATAAAAAGACCAGCAGCAAAACGTCACTAAAACAACAAGTGGCTAAGGCCTTAAGGTTGGAAACGCGCGTCCTAGATCTCCAGGTCTTTGAGGTGTGCGTGGGCGACGGAAATCGTTTATGGTCGTCTGCCTTTATATTGTATAAAAAATGGGAAAGAATTAAAGTCTCTGCAAAATCTCACCGGCTTTTCACGTGATATTCTTAAAAATCAGTTCTATGCTTTATTACTCGTATTCTGTATAAAATTGAGTGATATTAATTTATACTCATTTTAAGGACGTAAGATTGGATCGTCTGTGTGTGTTTCGTGCAAAAGTATATCTAACATGTAATATATCTATGGTCTATACCTAATTGAGCATATTTAAACCTGACAAATAAAATGCATAATATAAAGTTATAAATCATTTTTTTAAATACTTGTCAAGTGCCATCTTTATGAAATAAGTATTTCATTCGAATGAGTAACCAAGTAAAAAACTATATTTATAATGAAAATTATTGTTAAAAGGAGACAACATTAATAATATCATCACGTAATAGTAATTTTCTGGTAGTTCCCATTTGTCAAGCACTTAATACCCTACGTAATATTTATTATTGTACCGTAGTGCAAAATTAATTTTATCTAGTATTGTGCTGACATTTTATCTAACAGTAAAATAAGTCTCCTTTCTACTTTGTAAATTATAAAAATATAAATAGGTAGACAAATGCAAGTGTCCATAACGAGTATCCGATAATGTATAGCTGGGGGCGCGCAGGTTACAGTACTAGCCGCTTTGCGGGGCCACGAAAATTCGCACTGCGCTCCGATTTTTACTTGCGACCGCACTACGACGGGATCACAAAGGCATATTGTAATATAATATTAAATTAATATCCTTCGCTATACGTAGCGTCATTTACTTATTCAAAATCACATACTAGATTTTTATATGATCTTCACTGTTATTTACATTGTTTGTAGAAGATTTGCGTATAAATGTATACTAAATAAACTTTTATATAAAAAAATAACAACGCTTTCTAATCACATCGATATTTGAAAAATTATTGAAATGTGCAACTTCTAAAATATACATAATTGATATACAGTATGTTAGGGGATCGCGTTTAAAACGTTTTATTAGAATTATTTACGCTCGATCATATTAGCACAGCTAAATGAAACAATAGTTTCATAAAAAATACATTACTTTACTAAAATAAAGAACCAGCAATGAAAGATGATAACAAAACAGCTGGTTTTATATTTCGTCATGGATTTACTTAGAAAATAACGTAGATTCTAGGAAACTCTGTCGTGTGTCTGTTATAACTCTCAAATAATATATATCGCAAATCGCATCCCGCATAAAACACTGGCCAAACATTGCAGCCTGCAGCGCTGATCCATCACTTGTCTTCGAGTAGGGAATTGTTAATGCTATCTGCAATTTCTTTAACCTTTCCGTATGCTTAGCGTAGGATTTATCTAATGAATTGAAAATATATTCACTAGCAAATAAGAAAAATCTAATGAGTTATTTCTTGAAGACATAACATTTTGATCTAGCGGTGCCCACGTTTCAATTATTAATTTCATGTATAAATTATTTTTAATATTGAAAGATACCTCAATAAATCTAACACTTTCCTGTCAAATTGTCAAAGATGATGTCTACAGATTTTTGTTTTTACGGAACTCTAATGTTTCGACTGAAATTCGAAACGGTTCTACCGATTTTGCCCGAACTTTCACTAGCAGATTCAATATCAAATCTTACTAAATATATACATCCTCCTCAATGCATAAACTGAAAAATCTTTTTGACATTATTATTTTAACATAAAAATTATCTCTTCAAAGTTCAGAAATAGCGGTCATTTATCTTTAGGAATGGCGAGTAATTTTCTACAATAAATGTCAAACGATACCCAATACAGAGTTCTGTTATAGCTTAAGGCTTCGGATTGTTTGTAGCTAAAGTTTAATAGCATTTATATCTTGATATACGAGAAGGTGTTGATGTAATTGTGTTATTCCACAAATTACTGCGTGCTTCCGATCTTTAATTATAAAGTGCTTGCTAGTAATTTATGAGTCATGAATATTGGCTATAAATATTTTTAATGACAACAAACCGTTGTGTGGTGAACCGTATAAGTCATATTTTATGTTAACACTTAGATACAATATACTATTAATGTTTATAGGCTTGGTGTACATATTCTAACATATTAGGACACCAAATGATGTTATATGGCTAAGGGCTTTAAGTTCTTTGCCAACCTTATGGCCTTAATCTCAAGATCTACTGATCCTGGAGTTGTCCATAGGCGATAGGAATCACTTAATATAAATGAACTTTACGCTGGTCTGCATTCCCATTGCATGAAAAAAAGATTAAAACAATAGAACTGATAGAAATTTATAATGACTCAAATTCTGCTTTCAGTATATATAGAATTTACCAAATATACTTTTCTCAAATCATATTTTTAAAAGATTCGAAACTCTCCAGCTTACGTATTATGTAAATTAAATTATACGAATTTAATATTATTCAAACTGAATTTATATACTGGTTAGAATTATTTTTGAAAAAAAAAATATACATCACGTTTTATAAGCTATAGCTATTATTTGATTGTAAAAATCGTATACGTCAGTAGAAATATATAAATATTAAAATACGTAATGTATGTAAATTTAGTTAAAAATGTAATAGAAAGCTATTTAATAGTGTAATCACACTGTATTGAGAAAAAGGAAGTGGAATGACGCGTAATACTAATGAATTTATATGGAATTGTAGCTTTAAGGCGTAATGACATCTCGACTGCCGGGATGACAAATTAATCGCTCCGTAATGACAAGACGGCGTTTCTTGTGAACACCAGTTGTGTCCAACTGTCCTATTCTAATTGACATACAATCAGCTCTAAGGTCGATACAGAGCATTTGTATAGCGAATATTGAATACTCATTTTTCATTAAATCACATTAATGTGCTCTAGGTACATAATGATACAGATGCCATATATACAGGTTGTTTAGGAATGCTCCGGAAAACGAAGACACGTGATAGTACTTATGACACCTTTGATGAAGGGGTAGAATAAAATTCGATCTTGACTAAACAAAAATCATATTTTTAAAATGTTTTATTAGCGTTATGTCGTTCCATCATATTAGTCTAGCTGTTTTTGTTATCATGCTTCATTGCTGGTTCTTTTTTTTAGTAAAGTAATGTATTTTTTATGAAACTATTGTTTTATTTAGCTGTACTTACAAGATGGAGCGTAAATAATGCTAATAAAAAGTGTTAAAAATATGTCCTTTTTTAGTCAGGATCGATTTTTTTCCATCCCTTCATCAAAGGTGTCATTAGTACTGTCACTCGTTTTCGTTTTCGGGAGCAGCCACCAAACACCTGTATATAATGGTCCATAACGAATCCAATCGTCAATAACTACCGTGTGAACGATAGGGTCCGAGACCCGAAGAAAAAGAAGAAGAAGGTCCAATACAGTATCTCATATAAGTAGGTCGTTCGTATTAATTTGCAATTATAAAACAATGTATGAAAGGTTTCTCATTATATACCTTATAATTCGAAGTCAGCTAAAATATATTTGAGGTTTTTTTTTATTCGATAAGAAGGCAAACGAGCATAAAGTTCACTTATATTAAACGATTTCTGTCGCCTATGGACATCTCCAAGATCAGTGAATTTAGAAGACGCGTTGCCAACCTTAAAACAGGTTACGAATTTTCTAAAATCTCTAGCTTCACAAATTTTTGCCTCGTGTCTAAGAAAGGCTTTAGAGAGAGAGAAGTTTCTAAAGGTCTACTATAGATAGCCAAGCAATAAATCTATTTTATGAAGCGTTCAGGTAAAACGCTTAATAAAATAGATACAGTTATCCAAGCATGTCATATTAATTAGTATAATTAGTTGTTGACCCATTTATCTTGGGTCTGCAAACAAACAAACGTGACGATCGCGCGGTTGTCTCGCTTAGAATGCTGGCCATCGCCGTTTCTACTTAAATCTAAACCGTTAATTCACAGATCAGTATACGGTACTACGTCTTAGCCTTATCATTTTGCATAATTACATCCAAGCTACGGCAGGACAGGACAAGAATTTTACTTTGAGCTCTAAATAAACATATTTCCTTGTTTGAATTGAATAAAGACAGCTCAAGAGGATAATTTTACGGGACAAGCAGTTGAAAAATAAATAATGTTTTTGTTACGATAGTTAATGATTGATTGATCGACGTATAAGGGAGTTAATTAAATTTTAGTAAAAATACATAAAAAAGCACTTGTTTTAAACATAACTCTACTTTTTAGCATTCATTGATGAATATTGAATTATGAGGTTATAAATTCTAGGCTACAACTCTCTTGACAGAAATAAAAAAGAAAACATTTTGAATAGCTTAAAGTATAATAATAGTTTCTTGTAATAAGAAAAGTCAATATTTTTCACTCAATAACTGACTCGCGGAGTAAAAAGGTTTACCACGGTAACATGGTAATTATAACTTTTTCCCACAACATTATAAGACTCTAAATGTGTGCACGAAACAGATTACAAAGTTATAATATAAATTTTATCTGAAGTGAAGCATAAATGCTTCAATAAAAGTAGTTCTATGGATCGTTAAAATGATGATAGAGTAATGGTTATATTATAATATATATAGAAAAAACGGCAATCTCTCATCCAATAATCTTCCACATAATAGCACTTTTTATACCTAAAACACGATTAATGGTTATAAAAACACAGCATGGCACGAGCCATGAATAAGCAATTAGTTTGTATGGATTTGATGAAAAAGTGAGTAAATGTGTTTTATGAATTCTTTGCAATAAAAAAATCATGTATTGTTATTGACGTAATGTGGAAAGCTGTACTACACCTATATTTAGAGTAATTTAATTTATACTTTATATATTTACGTGGAGACCACGTACAGGAAGCCGAAGTGTCGGAAAGCCTCCCATGAGGTGGACAAACGACCCGGCCGGGGCGGTAGGAGCCGCTGGGTGCAGGTCATAGGTCGGTTTGGAAATCCTTGGAGGAGGCCTTCGTCCAGCTGTGGGCTCAGGCAGACTGACAATCCATGTATCGTTTTATCCGCTAAATAGTTTAGTCAATTATTACCAAAACGATGGATAAGGTCAAAAGCTACTCTTACAATGGTTCAATTGTTTTATTGCCAAATTTCCATTTAGAGCAATCAAAGAAATTAAATATTCATATCTTAACATTCCACTTATTTAACGAAGGCACTCCAAAGTGAATTAATATACACAAATTGTAATAACATCACATGATCTTGTATTTAAATTTGAGTTTTGTTCGTTTCTTTTCTTGATATATATTATTCCATCTTGTACCCAAATGCTAACATAAGAATTTACTAAGCAAGAATTTCTAAGATGTACAATTTACGACCAACAAGTCTGAGTGCTTATAAAAGATGCAGACTTGGGTTTGTATTGCATTAGCTTTGGTCTAGGTATTTTGCCGAATATCATTGTGAAGTCCACATTCTCCTTCGTGTATAGCACTCACCTACCGAATCTAGGGTACTCCCCACATGTAAGTCACGTAAGCATTGAGTATTAGGGCTCCGTAAAACTTCTTTCAATATATAAGTGAAGTTACGGTACATTCAGACAGACATTTAAAGTAACGCTTATAAATATAAAATTTTGTTTACGAAAAAATAAGTATTTATTTATATAAATTTACATTTAAAAACGATTTCAACAGAAAAGTCGAAATGCAAATAATAGGCATTTACCAAAGATGATCAATCATACCTAGGTCTTTAAGTTTATGATTCATTGTTATACTATTGTTACTACAAAGTAACTTAGATTACTAAACGATAGTTTGCCTTCAACTTCTAGGCGACAGTTTGTGTGATACTCAGTTTAAAGGACGCTTTGTAATAATTTCATGTTTTGAAGTTTAGTCTAGCGGTTTTCGGATTCAAATTGAAACCATTAAGTGTAAAAAATAAAGACTCAGATTTTAGTGCCGAAACAATGCGTTATACTGTGATTATTCAATTGACTTCGCAGAACTTTGTCTGCCGCCACTGTCTCGGCTGAAAAGCAGATGACATGTTGGGACAATAATTTTTTTATCTTTTACAAATATTTGCAAAAAAGTAGTTTTTCATTTTCAAGCATTTAACGAATAGTAATGTTCCAATATCGTTCGGATAATTAAGTACGGTTCATAGAACAGTATATGTAGTGAAGACGCGTTTTAACTTAACGAATGTCTTTGATATAGAATTCTGAAAAAAAAAATCGACAACGCATTCCTGAATAATTAATTATGTAGTCTCATTTCTTGACGATTGCCAAATAAATATTAAACTTGTGAACTTATAAAAAAGTAAGTTTTTTGTAATCATTTATAAGGACTTAAATAATAGGCTTAGTAATATAAGACATGTCTTGGGGGCGTAAGTGTGCTAGCATTATTGAAAGCTGTTATTATTATTCTTGTGTAACATAATATTTTCCTCAATTTAGTTTATGTTACATAAAAAACCCCTGTTAAAAGAAAGCATATTTGAACAGTAGATAGGGGAAAGAAATAAGATACATTTATAACTTGTGTGTTATGATAATAAAAAGTTTGTAGATATACAACGCTCAAGAACGATTATCAAAAGTATCGAACGAAAACCATAAAACACAAGTACTATGATCACTAATAAACTAAAAAGCCTTAAAAGTCAGCCCCCAGGAAGAACTGTATGTAGTATTGATGCATGCGAGATACCAAATTCGTACTTAATTGCGTTCTTGAGATATTGCGATAATTGATAGACAAACGGAGGATAAACGATCAAGATATATTTGTATAGTAGTTTTTGCTTCTTAATGAAGAAACATCTGAGGAATATATTTAACGAGATACAACAAATTACGAAAGAAGATGAATAGTGCTAGTAACAAATTTAAATATAGAATATGTTAACATAAAAAACTTCACGTCACTCTCTGGTTTTCTCAAAATTGGCTGAAAATAACTGACATGTGCAAACCGACATCCAATATTTTAACATTTTCAGGATGAACTCCGCCCAACCCGTTCTTTGTGCTCGCGTTTATTTACGAAACAAACACTTTATTTATTTGTCGAATGTCGACTGTTTCTGAATTATGTGAAACCTTTCCGTACAATTTGTTTGCTTGCTTCATTTTTTCGTGTTTGAAATCCAAAGTCAAGCCTGACGCATCAATGCTAAAATTACTTACTGTCAATACCGTCCGACGAAAAATGTTACTATAAGGTCTATACATTATTTAAAAATTCTGATTATGATATAAGAAGCGATTTTACAATTTATAAATAAAAAATCACTAAAATAAAAAGAATTCAGATAACTATTCGGGAAGTGAAATCGAAGTATAGTTGGTACCAATAAAACATACAAATGATTCAATTTTCTATCAAATTGGTTAATTATAAGAAATTGTAAAGAAGTAGAATTCCTCTATATTGAAGGCCAATGATGGAAATACGATTAGTTAAAAAGTAATTCCATCATAAATTTCTTTTCATTCAGTTGCCAATCATAAACAAGATTTATGTTACGTGGACTTAAAACTATTCCATAATTTAGATCAAGCTTTTCACTTCTGATAAGCTGTGATACCTTATTTGCGGTTGGTATATAATTTGTGAGCACCGGATTATGGCAACAGATTGCAAACGCAATTTTAAATGACAAATTATCAATCAAATTTATAAACACTATGCTATTATAGTTGCATAAAATTATAGTTAAGTTAACTGTGCAAACAAAATTATAACGTGTCGTTGATCACGGTTCAACTCTGATTTCAAAATTGTTATTACTCATAACCAAAATGTTTAAATACATTTTTATACTCCACCAATTTCCGGCATACATTAATAAAACTTAGGCTAATTTAAAAAATAACGAATGCTATTCGTATGCCGCGTACATTTAAATGAATTAAAAAGTCAAAAAATGTTGTCTAAAGCTATAAATTATAGAGCTCAAATAAAAAAATAGTAACAGCTACAATAAAATCAAATATTTGAGCACAATATAAAAAATGTATTCTGAATAGTATCCTGTACCTAAGGTATAAAGTGGGGACCTGAAACTCAAATTTAACCCAGTTATAAGCCTAATTAATGTAATAATAACTCAATATTTAAAGAAACATCAAAAATATAAATTATTTACGCAGCGTGGAACAAATCAACCTTAAAATAAAACCAAACGAATTCATTTCTGACTGCAAGGTAAGCATACCGAATGTAGAATTGTTTTTGATAAGATAACTCTTGGCGTCTGATAACAGGCCAATTATACATATCCCGAGACTTTTGTGACAGATGACACTGTTTACGAACAAATTCCAACATCTAAAAATGTGACAAGGGTATTCAGCATCATTTATTTTACCAAGTTTTTGATCGTGTCATTATCTCAGGCGACGTGTCCAATTTCGGCTGGTCATTTGTCACACTGTCGCATTCGATCGATTCAAGTTTAACTAGTTTTTATTGATTATTTATTAACCTATTATTATGATATTCATACTTATACACTTACAAAACATGAAAGATTAAGGACGTGCTCATATAATTATCGTATATTGTCACATCATCTGTCCCAAGTCATTGTAAAATTCCCAAAAAAGACATCACGCCTAGTGAAGTACTTTGTAGGCACTTGCCAAAATGAATTACCAACGGTCTTGACATTCCAGAGTATGACTGTACCATTTTAAGCTATGTATGTTTATTAACACATGCGAGATTTATTCACACAAATTAATTGTTGAATTCTATGATTTAGAGACGAAAAATGTCAACATTTCATGGCGTTTACCGAAGATTTATCATTGGAACATAAAATATAGCTCGCTAGTGACAAATGGGTATGATGTAAGGATCCCAGTTCGATCGCAACTGAGCCATAAGCGGTTCACATCGATCCGTATGTATAGACACGATGATCCCATACATTGGCGCCGAGTGTTAACGCATTGACCGAATATAATCATCTGAATCATGAACGCACGCGGTGTTACTTAACATTCCTATCGGATGTTATTCACATAATTATTGAAATAAATCATTTAATCCAGCTCTATTTATAAATATCTAGTATTAGTGGTCTATTACGTCGAGTCTATAATAAGAGATTCATTGTCTATGCTGTTATAATTTTAGTATACTCGTAATATACTGCGGTAGAGTT
>JAOSYY010000015.1:5395888-5409474 GCA_025727935.1 Hebomoia glaucippe
TTAATAGCTGTATTTTTGTAAATGATTATTATTGGTCAATTTTTTTAGCATGCAACGTAATATGTTTTGTTTTTTTTAAACAAAAGATTTCGCTAAGTGTTTAAAATAAAAAAAACAATCAACATAGGATCTCTGTGGTAAGTGATATCTCAATTATCATGAATTTTAGAAATATTTATTTTTTTTACAAATTAGTATTACAACATTTTCGGTATTCAAAAGGAGAGATAATGTTTGAATAATAATGGAACAATAATTCAGCTATACGCTAAATCTTGTATGATGAAAAAAATCTCGTAAATATATATAATCTTTTATGTATTATATAATTTATCCAAACGTTTAATAATAGATTACGAAACACCGATCAAAATATCTTAGAAGTTATTATTACTAAATGGGTATGAGAGCTTATAATACTAATTAACTTTATTATAATATGCTAAATTTATTGTTCTCATAGTATCCTTTGAAGCTTTCTTAGGTTTCTATTGAGCTGTTGGAAAACACTTTTTAATATAATATCTTATAGAAAACTATCTGACCCAGTAAACGTCGTTTTGTCATATAAAAAATAGGGGGTGAAATTTCGGGGTTCTATATACGTTTATATGAAGTATCGTAAAAAAAAAAATAAAAAGATAGGGGTGGATCACCCTTAACATTTTGTGGGATGAAAAATAGACGTTGTCCGATTCTCATACGTACTGAATATGCATATAAAAATTCATGAAAATCGGTCGAGACATTTCGGAGCAGTTGAATTACGCACACCGTGACACAAGAATTTATATATTTTTCTGTAACTATACATGCAAAATTTCAATAATTTGAAGTATGCACAATTAGACGCAAACTGTAACATGTCTACTCACAAAAATCTGCAGTTGCATAATACATTTTGTTTTAAGATAACGGTAAAATATTATTTCATCAAAATTTGTGGGTTGACATGTTATTATTTGCGTCAAATTATAGAGAGGCAAAGTATAGCATGGTAGCGGACATGTGACCTATCCCATGGAGAGGCATGTTATTAGTGCGTCACGCTCGTAAATCGTAAGGTAGTAAGATGAGCGCGTGGCCGCCGCGGCACAGTCCATAGCGAGCCCGCGACCGCGCCACCGCGACCGTCTCAACACTTTCCGCGCGCTCAGGAAAATTGCCGCGAAAATGCGGAACTGTCAAAACGCGCGATTGGCGTTTTAATTTCGTTCACGCATAACGAGCAAAACGAACGGACTTATGTGAAGTGTTATATCGTAATATTTTTTTATTATTGTAACGATAATATCTGTGAAGACTATAATTTTACGAGAAAAATATAATAAACTTAATATTTTTATGCTCAAAAAATACGGTCCGAATATATGTGTAGAGATTTTAATTTCATTTTAAACTTATATACTCTTGAATATGACCGAAGTAATGCAGTATAAAATTGAGCTATTTGTTAATTGAAAGCAATAAAATTTACGCACATTTGGCACGCAATAAACTTGACCAATTATCGCCATGTCAAATACAACTCGAGCGAGGAATATAGCGCACAAACGACAAATGCCGTTTGTCCTCATGTTATGACTGGATTAACTTAACACGCTTCTAAATTATTCTTTCATGTCACCGAATTGTGTTAACGCCGTCTTGTATAAGATAAAAATGTTACACTGAACAAATTTATGGGACCGCTCATTAATACACGCCATATATTACAACAGAGCAAGGAAAAATCTTTTAAGATATATTGATAGAAAACATTGCGTACATTAGCTAATAGAGTTTATTCTATAAATCAATTTCGTTGAAGCAATCTCACCGCTTCAGCTATGTTATTATGCAATTTAAAATAATTTATTTATGAATTCAGTAAACAATCGCAATTATTACTGTTGTTTATCATTGGTTTTTCGATTTTGTAATTATATTATTATATTTCACATAGTTATATAAACATTAATATTATCGTTATATCATAAATTAATGAAAAAAAAGTAATTAAGACGACGCATTAAAATTATTTTTAATCATAAAACCTTGCTAAAATATGAAAACAATAATTAGGGATAACGATAATATACAGCCGAAAGTGAAAATTAGCGGCAAGGTCGTCAGCCCAATGTCATCATTTTTATCAGTTTATCTGCCTAATTTGTTATCAGCCTACATCTGGTAAGTAGGTTACACGGGTACTTTTGCTTAGAAAAGGCCCTACTATTATGCATAAATACTACCATTGATGTTGCAACTGTGAACTATTTGCATTGATATTAGTTTCAGTTGTAATCGGAACTCTATGAATTATAGACTATATAGAATTAAAGCTGTGTAATTAATCTGTGTTCATAGATTTTTTGTTTATGGCATCTCTACTTTGCTATGTTATAATATGATCTGAAATATTGTTTTCTTGTAATTGTCTTTAATATTTGGTCGTTAATAATGCACAGCTTTAGATATTAGTTGCCTTTTTGAAGTCAATTATCATCGATTTATCGCCAACGTAAATTTTTAAACATCCATAAAAAGATATTAATCCCTGAATCTTAACATTTAAATATAAACATATTTATTATATTAATACTGATTATATAAATGAATAAGATAATTATAATAGAAGGTAAATGGGAAAAAATCTTGAAGGTAAAATTGTTATTTGATTTGAGTTTTATGAATGCAAGAGTAAAAATCACGTGCGTTTACCATGTGGCAATCCTTAAACAATTTGCAGGTTGTGTAGGTATCTTGTAACTTGTAACATATATTTGTGTTTGATGTCGCCGCTTGTCATATATGTCATTAGAGACGATTTAATGTTTGATTACAACCGTTCATGTGCGGACCACCTAGTTTAATTGAGAGTTATTATTGTATTTGTTCCCCATAAGTGGTAAATTTAGATCTTTAACGACCGGCAGGATCATTTTTACGTCTTAACTTTTTAATTCCATTATCGATTTAAAAATACATTACAAACATTGGTTTTCTTGTTGAATTAGTCTTTAAAAAGTTTGACGTTCTCAACATTGGGATATATAACTATGTATATATAATAATTAACCTAAGATTCTTAGGTAATTCTACCTATTACGAAGTATAAGATTCCAATTTAATTTATTTATACTTTATATATAAATGTTTATGAAAAATTGTCTACAAACTTATTTCTAATGTTTATTATATTGAAAAAAATAATTGGTTACTTAGTCTATTGACTGATTATATATTGATAATACATTATCTTTTGATCGATGTTACAACATGGAGATACGTTATAAAAATGGGCCAATTACAAAATATAATAAATATTGCAAGTGTGTACGCAGGGCGTCCTCGGCGGTGCCCTAGCAAAACAGTTTACTTGCCCTAAATTAGTAAAAGGGCCCGATTTTTTATCTCCTTGTGTCAATTTTGATACAAAAAGTATGGATTTATAAACTAAATGATGCTTGAAATAGATCTTGGTAAATCTTGTTTTGGGTTGGTTGAGATGGCTTGTAGAGTTCAGTTTTTTCTGATCGAATATACTATACGTCACAGTATCTAATCAATAATCATATTATTTGTTTAAAAAAGTTATGAGTATTAAATGATTGCATGACATTTTTAATAAGCTTCGTGAATGATTACGTTTTTTTTCAAATGCACTAAAAGTACCAAGATAAAGTAAACTAAACATTCTACAGATATTTCCTAAGTTAGGTCATCCACAAAAATGCAAAGATATTCTTATCTTCAAACTGTCCTTTCCGTTATGTCATAACAGGATTATCTTAGATTAAATATTGTAATCATGTAAAACTGACATTGAATCATGGAACTAACAAAATTATACTCAATATAATTTTAATAAAATTACAATAAAAGACAACATAAATAATAACACAATTAAGCCGTAAAATATTTTATAAACTAATTAAACACTATTATTTCGCGGGCAACCCATAATAAATCTTAGTAAATCGCCGAACGATGCTCCAAAACTTTCGGAGGTGAGCTCGTAAATTTCAAGCACTAATAACACTAGAGTTATTGCTTACCACACCTATCACCGTTAAGTGGACCAATTAAGTTTTATCATGCGTATAAAATATCAACATTTTCGGGTACTATGAAGGTTAGTTCGATTCCCGCCGGCTATAAGACCTTTAAATTTTTAACCAATCGGCGGTGCTCTGTGGCTTCAACCACTTCAATTTTTTTGTATCTATATGGTATTTTTAAATTCTCTGAAGACAATGACACATAAGTAAGTTGCTTTTCGCACGCTCTTCACCTTAGCTACCTACTAATGGAAGTCCGTAGATATTGCTTTCGCCGATTCAGAGATTAACCGCAACAAACAGACAGACAGGCAAAAATTTAATAAACTGTTGTTATGTGATAAGCAGCAATGTGTACAAATGTATATAACATATATTTCCTACAATTATTTTAAAGTATTATTACGCTAGTCGTAGGAATGTTTAAAAGTTTTGCCTGGGACACAACCAACCGTCCGTAAAGAAACCTTTAAATAAGAGATATTTAACACTTCAGGTTTTAGTTTAAAAACTTCAAATATAAAGTCACCAAATAATTATTGATACGAAACGTATCAAATAGCGTCTTTAGCGGCTCCTCCTCAAAATCATTGTCCAGTTACTGGTGTTAAATATAAGAAACCACATTGTATAGCTATTCGGCACCAATAAAAAAATATATATATATTGATGTGAAGTGGCTGTTGTACAGTTAAGTCCATTAACGTTCATCGATATATACTCTAAAAAAAAAACAAATTTCAGTCACTGAAGTATAAAATATTAACGATGATATCGACATGATATAAATGTCACATTAGAGTTTTGTATTTTAACACGACAAACATAATTATGTTTTTCAAAGGAATGCTCCCATTCAAAAAAAATTAAACGTACTAAAAATTTGTGAGAACAAAGCAATCATCGGGTTTGGATAAGTGCCAGATTGTTTCGACCAGATGACGCCTGAAGCATTCATTGAAGCCCGTCATTCATATTGTAACTACACCATAACAATCACACAAAAATCTAGTTTTATGCTTATTGATGTCTGGGAATCGTTTGCGTATGCGGACGTTAATACTTATGAGTTATTACGTGGAATAAAAAATAATTATAAATAAACTATGCAATGAATATTGCTACATTCTTTGATTCATATTGCACATTCCAATCTCAAAATAAATTCTTTTGGCGCTGAAGAAAGATGCGAAAATCTTTTAGATTTAATGACAAATATAACCTACGCATATGTAAAAATAACAAAAGTAAGGATTTCAAAATAACAAAGAACTTCAGAAGATAACAATAACTTTGCAGGTTGATTAAAATTAATTATATAAAAATACGCGATATGACAATTAGAAGGAGGTGTAACATATAGAAGTATAATTTCATAATATAAGCGTAGATTTTTATTTACGTTTGGCGTCCGTTTTTTAACTTCTTTTGTTTTTTCTAAATATTTATTGATTTCCTTAAAAGTGTATATAAGTGATGTAAATAAGTATGTATTAAAATAAATAAAAAGATCACGGTGCAGTGATAGTAATAAACTCTTATTCATAAGCTTTAAGGCTTATAAACATCATACATACTAAATATAGATCTATGACGCAAAATCTCAGTAGGCAGTTCCTTAATAAAATTGAAATCAATCTGCCGGTCTATTTGAAGATGATATAAAAGTTATTTTAATTTTTGTTTGCTCTAACTACGGCTCGACCTTGCAAAGGCTCATGCTGACACTAAAATCCATGTTGAGGATTATTCGTAGATTAAAAAACTATTTTAAACATAATGGACTTGATTTCTGGCCTATATTGTCTCAGTTTGATTTAAAACGTGTTGGGAAATCCCATAAAATATATACTTCAAAATAACTCGATTCAGAAATAAACAGCCAGGTATTTAAACTCCCTATTTGCTTTGTGATTCCATCAAATCAGCTACAATGCATCACTACAAATAATTTTAGTTTCATTTAGATAAGGGAATCCGGTTAAAATTTACTTGCAAGATTTCATTAAGTTTATATATTGTTTGTTAGCCAGAAATGCTGATAAAAAAATACAAGTTACAAACGTAATTTCTCCTCTAAATCTAAATCCTGTATATACAAATTCAAAGCATCTATATTTTTAACTGGGCTGTAGAAATAAATACAATACAAATAAAATCTATCAGTAAAACCTTATTTCAACAAATTATTGAATAGTTCCGTCTCATCCCATTAAAAATTGAAATACATTTTTTATGACTAGACTACACATTTAATTTAATTAATAAAAATATGAGTGGTTCTATTTGAATAAATCTACAATTTCAAAGGAGCGAGGTTTTTGTACAGCTCTGCAGAATAATGAGCTCACACAACAAATATAAAAAATATGCGCAGTAAGTCATTCCTATCTGAATTGTAACCGCTATCTAGCTTGTTTACCAACTCCAATGTTTTATTAACATACATCCTGAAGATCTGTAATCAACGAATTATTTAATAATTTTATTCAACATAATTACATCTCTATGATTCTTTGAGAGGGTAACTTTAATATAGATTAAAAAAGTGTGACTGAGCATTTATTAAATCAGTTTTAGGCAACAAATGATCGACGACTAACTTGAAAATTGAAAACAACTTGAACAAAGAAATTTCTAACAAGTACAATTTTTGTCTAGACTGAGCAAGATTTCCATAAGATTAATTTATAATTGTGAAGTATGAATAATGGTCATTTATTTATTAATCTTTTAAAGTAGAATTTAATGATGGGATCCATGACAATAGTCAATCCGTGAGTTTTTCTTGTCAGATGCTTTTCTCACAGGCTGAACGAATCTGGTCTAGTAAATGAAAATGTATATTCGACGTGGAAAAGTGTTAGGCACTTTGTAAGCTATATGATAAATATTTTGATTTTGATTTAGTTTTTATACTAATTAATACTAGTAACTCCACTATATGCCAGAATAGAACAATACAACTAATTACTAAATAGTAGACAACAGACTATAAACGAATAATCTTTTAAGCATCTGTAATATAGCACACGTAAATAGAAAATACTAGATATACGAGTACGTAGTATATACTGGTATACTTAAGTATAAGTATGCGTATACTTATTATATGGTAGAAGGTCTTAAAGGTTACATCGAACTATGTGTAGAAACAAAAATCTATTTTGTTCATGAATAGGTATCGACGATAATAGAAATGGTTATAAATTTTGAATTACGCATTAGATGAGTCAAACAATCGCAAACACGATTACCTAAGCGAGTAACGAAGTGCATAGACCTTCTTATCAGCCAATGTCGATGTTATATCAACCATTTTATATTTTTAGATTTTGCGATGTTGCGGTTATTTTAACGGCGTCAATGTATATAATTAAAACGTGAAGTAATTAAACATTCTGTTGCGTTAGATGATTTGTGATAAAAGTCTACAGTAAACTGTTTTCAGTGAGACTGAGTTCACATTAGATAATCAGCTCAAAATTTCAACATTCAA
Organism: Hebomoia glaucippe; assembly: GCA_025727935.1. Taxonomy (NCBI): domain Eukaryota; kingdom Metazoa; phylum Arthropoda; class Insecta; order Lepidoptera; family Pieridae; genus Hebomoia; species Hebomoia glaucippe. The sequence continues at coordinate 5,403,431 of JAOSYY010000015.1, forward strand.
TTTAATCAAGCATCAATTTAAACAATTGTCAGCCCTAATGAAGGACTTATTAAAGACGAAACTGATATTTTACCCAAATTTGACCTATTTATCTATAATATTTTGAATAAATTATATTTATCAAATTCTAGCAGTCCTTTCTCGAGGCAGTCAGAAACGTCAGAGTTCCATTGATTCTTGAACTATTTCAATGAGGGTTATTAAAAGTAGTTTATTCGTAGTCCCATAAAATTCGCAAATATTAAAAAAGATTGGCACCACTTTCCGATTAGGTCGTAAAACGTATTAAGGTTATCACTTCTATTAAGAAATCGTAAAACTTAACGTTATTGATAAAGTATTCTTTTTTTATAGAATTTGATCGATACGTAACAAATGTTAAACTTAAATGTTTATCTAGTAGAGAATAATTATTTACATAATAATAAAATACTGAATATGATTCATAAAAATGAAACAATAAACACTTATTACAATACTGCTTATAAATAAGTTAATAGTGTTTATATTGCATACAAAAGTTTTCACAGATGTTATACGTTACTGTCATCTTTATGTAATAAAGACAAACCAGTTCTTTTCAAATAAACGTATTTACTTGTTAAAAGAGGTGTTATTGAAATTTTCAACGAAATTATGAAAATGACAAACTTGCTGTGTGTGTTTACGATAACTCTTCTAACGGTAAGTATAATTTTGCACATTTTTCGTATTTAAAATGTACATGTTACGGTTTGAAGAGCAATGTTTCAATCAAAAGTCATCATAATCATAATTTTATGGTTAAAGGAACTCATTTTAATGTTAAAGTAAACTTCGTGCAGTGTAATATTCCGCACTTCAGCTTTTTTTCTAAGTTAGCATGCTAATAGCGCAATAATTAATAAATTATCACGCTAGGATGAATCTGCTAGCGACAGATGTTGCTGTCCTGACAATGCCTGTCACAAAAAAGAAAATATGGGCTAAAAGCTGTTCAATATTCACAAGTGACAATCTAATATATGGAATGAAATTAACGACCTTCTCGAAGGCAGTGAGAGCACAATCACGGCGCCAGCGAGGCGGTTGATTCTATAATCAAAACCTATCAAGACCTTGAATCCATTATTTAGCACCTTGATTTCAGTTTCACTCTTCAATGTTGTATTATTCTTTCAAGTACATATTAACCTTGTTTTATTTCTTTGATCTTCGTGTAATATACCTCGTAATCATTGGACGAAGTGTAAATCACTACAAATTAAAGCGATGTCTAGACAAGCAATTTTAAATCATTGCTGCCACCTAGTTTTGATTAGGAAATTTGTGAATGACATTTGTATATTTTGTCAATTTGGGTCACCTTCATGTAATGGCAAACGATTGTTGGTGACAAAACAAATCGACACGTCCTGATTGGTGTAATAATTTCTAATAAACCTATCAAACTAAATGATCGAGGCTGATCGAAAATTGGAGTGCTACCCGTCCCAAACGCATTCAAGCGGTAGAATTGCCATATGACGAAATCGAAATGTACCGCGGCCTGAAACCTGAAAGAAATACAATTGAATATCATTTGTTAAGCAGAGGTTACATTAACGATAATAACATCCGATAAAGTCTGTCAGAGCTCCAGAATAAACATATTGCTTCATTTACCGGTCGTAAAATTTGACATTGAAATTGTTAGTTTACTTTTAGTACCAGGAAATAGACATAATCGTCAAAAGTCAGACGTCGTCATGTGGATACATGAGTTGTATGTCTGTATTGTTTTACGAGGAATATTATGTCTTATTTGCTATATTACTAAAGGAATGTTGGCGCCACGCTTTATTTAATCATCTCGGACGCACGTATGGTCACAGCAAACTTTTGATTAAATACACAGTCACGATTAATATATTTGCATTATATTACTTTAAATTCAAATTAAAAAAGATACACTAACAATGTATTTATAGGGACTTATTTACTGAATTAATTCAAAAAAATTAATTTTAAATCATAACACACAAACATATAATGTTTTTTTTTATTAAAGTTTTTACGTTTACGTTTCAAGTATGTTTGTATAAAAACAATGAAAAAAAATAAAACTACACAATTGAACAAACAACTGTACATTGTAGGATTATTATCCTACATTAAATATTTAGTATATACAACATGTCTTCAAAACGATTTAACATTATTAAGTTATTTCACAAATATTACTATTAGTACACATCTGAAGTGTGTGCTTTACATTGAATTTAATAAACGAATATATTTGTTAAGTAAATATAGAACAATCTATTTATTAAGAAACACAATTACCAAAGACATAAACCTTTGAAATGAATAGCTTAACGATGCTATTACTTCATAATATTATTCGTATTATAATGCATCGCATATTTAACGATTTTCAATGAGTATTATTGTGTTGCATGATAAATAAGATGCGACCCAGTTGCTGGCTACGTACGTACACGCTAGTATTGTGGTTTTGTAGCACTCCTGAATACCTTTGTCTTACTTACAGTCTGCGGCTGAATAGTCAACAAATTTAGAATACTTATCTGATTCAGTTGTTCTGCCGACCTTGATGCTAAGCTCTATTTATTAACTACGTCATCTTACAGCAACATTCCAACGTGTTCACCAAATTTTATCGAATGTGAACATTGCGACAGATTTAGCATCATTAATGTATATATTTGAATTGAAGCGTTCCAGAGATGTCTTCTTAGATGTCATTAGTTGATTTTACATGAAACACTCCGGTTGATTCACTGGTATGAATAACTTGATATACTGGTAAATATTTAAACTTAGAGTCTAGAGTGTACAGTCCTTTGGTGATGTAAAGTCCGCAGAGCTAATAAATTTATAATTCACTTTATGTCAACCTCATCGTGTATGATAATGGAAAGTCAACGAATGGTCTAGTTGCACTAATGAATGAAACTCGCCTGTAATTTATATTAGCTACGCTATTGTCTTAATTACGAACTTTGTGACATTTCAAAGGAATTGCTGTAATAATGGCGACTACTGTCGTGCTATTGTTTAATATATTAGGAATTTTTCCTTTTTTAGAGTAAGACATGACGCATTGTCTCCGTTTTCTATGTATGCAATGAATTGCATTCCCTAAACGTTTTAACCTTGTCCTTCTTCGTCATATATGCAAGAGATGATAAACAATTGAAGTTATTGTAATAAGAACTGAAAAAGTTAGGTACTTTTCAAGGCCCATTTTTTAGAACTGTCACTGACAGGCATGAGTCTCACTTGATAATGGATGATACGTCAACCACGGGATTTCATTAATTTTTCAAGCACTGTGGACATATTTTTTTATATTTCGTCTATTGAAAAAAATATTTACTGATATTGAGACACCATTTACTACACTTAATGACTTTTCCATCTATGAACGGTGGTTTATGTATCTGAAGGAATATTCAAATATTTTATCTAACAACATGTTTATAGAAATTGGCACTCGGTGGGAACGGAATCCCTCCCTTCGCTGTATCGTAAGATATACCGCTAATTCAAGCAAATATTTAAACATATAACATAGACAAGTGTTTCGCTTATTGATTATTATAAAGGCAAACATTGCAAAAAATTGTTTGTACACTTGAGGTGTGACAACATATAGCTGTAAAATGGCTGACGTCACAAATGCTAACTAATCGTAAAATGACGAAGCGAGTAATTTTCAAAGCTTTAAGTTTTTTACTACTTGTATAAAGCAAATCGACAGCTTATAGGTGGAACATTATTTTGCGTTTAAACCTCTGACATACAATTAGGTAATAAATACATTTTTGGTCATGTTAAGAACAACCAAGTCGCGGTTTTAAATATTTATATTAAACATTATAGCAGAAGTGCTATCGATCGTTCTTTTCCAATTTATCATACCTTCGTAGAAAATTTAACTACTGTTTAGACATGCTAATCTTGTGCCATCTATTTCTATACGTTTGTTTTTAACACCAAATAACAAGATTGACTTCTGTATTTGTGGTTCTCTGCAGTATCCTCAACACAACTGCCGATATAGTATTGTACGGCTCCTTAACAAATATGCCGATTTCGATACGTTTTTTTAAAGATAAGATAATTTAAATGGTTCATACCCATAGCCAATAAGTTTATAAAAACCTTTTCAAACATTTGATAATCGGTCGTTGTAATATTAAGTAAATGAAATCCTTAAGATTATTTATATTTATTTTTTTAGTAAAATTTACATAAAAGATGTCGCCTCTTAGCATCAAAACTGATACCTTAATTAAAACATAAAATAATTTTAGTCCTTCAGCAGACCTATATAAAACAAACTGACAATAGCCATATATAAAAGATTTTACTACTGGAATGATTTCGAGCGGAACAATTGTGTGTGGGTTTTTATGGGAGCACCCGATTGTTACTTAAATACGTTTGATTCATTAGAAACTCGTTTTCGAGCTTTTAATAGAGAGCTTTAATGTATGTATCAATCAATTGGTATCGTGTGATCACTTTCTTGTTTATTTTGGTCTCATTTGGATTGCTAAAGTATTGATAAAATTAGATTCATTACATAAACTTTGTAATGCAAAAAGGTTTTAGTCGGAAATATAATGTATAGATTGACCAATGAGGATGAATTAAAACCGAGATATACAATTAGTTTTGAACTGTCAATGGCTGATTTAAAAAAAGAATACGTTACGAGGTCATGACGGAAATGAAAATGTATCTTTTTTATTTGACTTTTGCGGCTTTTTCAATAGTTACGCATTAACTGTCCTATGTTCCAGGACATTTATAATATTATTTTGGGTTAATCTATGATGTTTTGTATTCTGCTTTCAAAACAATAATAAAAATAAATACTATACTGTGGTAACCCTAAAAGCTTCACGTCCTTGCTCGAGGGACAGGCGGTTTTATAGTTTCTTCACACACTTAGCGATTAAAATGATTCCCGCGTCGCCCAATACGAGATTTTGATGTCGTTATCTGTAACACGCTCATAAAACTGACATTACTATTCACTAATGTTTTACCCGCATTAGTGTCACATTAAATCTTACGAAATGATGTAAGTATCAAGCCATATGCATCTTTGATTTTAACATACGTTATTTATATATTAAAACTTAACAACCATTGTTTTTGATACACCATAGGTAAGCAAACGCGCATACAGTTCACCTGATGGTAAGCGATTCCATTCGCCCATGGACACGTCCAAGACGCTTGGCCAACCACTTTAGCCAGCCTACCTTTTACTGTAATATTTTTTTCACATATTGGGAAGTTTATAAACTGCAGTCGAAACGTAGAGTAGACTTCACGACCATTCCAAAATAATTAAATTATATAATATGTCTTGTGAATCATAATCTTTGTACTCGACTTAAGCTAATTTATATAAAGTAAGTTTTTGTCTGCGACACGGTAGCTCCTAAACGGATAGGCTTATTTAATGTGGTTTTGTTGACAGTTGACTCGATCGAAATGATTCTTAATTATAATTTAAAAGAAACAAATTAAAATAAAGTCAGGCATTTTACGATCTGTCGTTGGGAGTTATTTAAAATCTTAATATAATCGCATTATGAAATTAAAGTTTCTATGAATTTATTATTGCATTGGTTAGCTTCGTAAAATTGTATTAACCACTAATCTAATATAAATAAAGTTTTATTTACCTTTAATGTAAACATAACTGTTTATTCCCTATCTGCTTACTTTGTAAGCGGAAAGTGAGAACAGGTGGGAATAATATGAAAATTCCTCCAGATATAAAAACCAGTATTCATAAACAGAAAATTGTTTTGATTCAGTCTACCAACATCCGGATTCTTGAAAATGGAATAGATCCGCAACGGTTTAAAGCTGTTAAAAATAAGCTTTCTTTTATCGTATTATAATTGACAAACATTTTTAAAAGACCGAATTCTTAATTATATATCAAACTTAATCTATTCGTTACTAAAACTAACAAAGAAATAGAAAATAAGTTTGAATGGAATTTAAGTTTTTTATTTACAGCTCGAATGATA
>JAOSYY010000015.1:5413343-5423625 GCA_025727935.1 Hebomoia glaucippe
GGTGGACTCGACAATATATTTGCAATGGGACCTATACATCAAGCCATCGACATTATGGTTAGTAGAAATCTAAAGCCGTGTGTAACTTTATCGAGGTATTTCTATTGTCTTATTTAAATATGATTTTACAGGTTCTCTATACGCAACCGCATCCGAATATAAAATACGAATACCTTACTGATTCATTGCCTGATGAAACGAGTAACGATATTCCAACTGAAATCAGCGTACCGCATCATCCGGTGCAGAGACATCATCGTCATCACAACGCTGAATCACATACGAGAGATAAATCCGAACCTACGTTATCGAATCATCCTGATTTTAACTCGAATGAAAATCAGATTCCTGTAGCTAGTAACATTATTGGAAATAGGAAGTTTATGTGGAAAATATTGTCGTACACACAATGCTCGCGAACTTGTGGTGGTGGACTTCAGATTGGTAAATTCAAATGTGTTGAAGTAGAAGGCAAAGAAGATAGAGAAGTGTCTCCAGCACATTGTACTGGCTCTCCGCCATCATCACGACGTAGACGGTGTGGCGGGAATCCTTGTCCTCCTCGTTGGAGGGCAGCTGCTTGGGGACCATGCCCTGTTTGTGGACCAGCTCATAAGACACGTATTGTGGGATGTGTACAAGACCATGCTCGAGGCATAACAAAGGTAGTCAATGTTGTCAAAAATTAAATTGTCTAAACTATATTATGTGCTTCCTGTTTCTCAGAGCATAAATATTATAAATGATTAAAAATAATAGGGTTGACTACATGTATAAAAAGTATTTGGTTCTATTTACAGATATCAGATCAAAAATGTCCACTTCCCATGCCTCCTAGCAGTGAACCTTGTGATATTCCCAATTGTGATGGGACAGCAGTTGGATCAAAAGTACCCCGAATGGATGCCAGGCGTCAAGTGCGGCCTAAAGACCATACAGACACATTTCGAGAAGGACCAGTTATATCTCTAGCAAGCAACGTTTCTGAAAGTGAAGTTAGTCCTACATTGGGACCATCATACAGTTTTACGGCAGCTGGTGGATGGCTGTATACTGAATGGTCTGAGGTAGGCTTTAGATTCTCATTCCATAAAAATTAAAAATTAAATTAGACACATTAAATAATTTGCATAATATTTTAATGACTATTTATCAATATGTATATTCAATAATACATTTGGTAGTCTCCATGAGAAAGTCTCGTAATGAGAAAGTTTTGATTGATAATATAATGGACGATTCAATTTTTTTTAATTCCAGTGTGTGGGATGGTGTGTTGGTGGTGGAGTGCAGTCTCGTGGTGTACGCTGTGCCGATCCAACTGGCTGCTCAGCTCATCGCGCCCCACATTCAACACAGTCTTGCTCTGCTAAAAAACAATGCGACGCACAATGGTTTACGGGTACATGAGATTTTTTATAGTTTTATTAAGAGATTTTATAACATTATTAGCTTATTATGATAATACTACTACACCTACTACGTTACTTTCATCACGAACTTTATGAAGTATCTTTATGTTTTATTCTTTTATCTTGTGCGATAATACATTTTATGTATTCAGGTTATATTGTTTATTTCATGATTCTATTAGGCGATTGGTCGGCCTGTTCAGCGCCGTGCGGTGGTCGACAGATCCGCGGAGTCATCTGTATAGGTGGAAACGGTAGGAGGCTTCGAGATGGGTCATGTCATGCCACTAAGCCCGAAGCTGAACGTGCCTGTGGTGGTACATGCGCACCTTCCTGGTACTTAAGTGATTGGGGAGAAGTACGTTATATTTAGAACTCTATTAAAAAAAAAAACTTTTTCAAATTCATAAGTTTTAGTTTAGTTGTTAAACTGGTTTTCGAATCAAGAACATTAAGCTCAAATGTGTTATGATGCCTTTTTTCTTTGAAGGACGTCCGCGTTTTTAGCCTAGTGCCTATGAAAACTAATCGGATGTTGTTATGGTGCCATATAGTCTGCAAACATTGAGGCAAAATCTCTTTCTATTTTTTGTTGTTAAGCGATAATCATCTCTTAGTCAGTCTAACTAATGATAATCATTATAATAGTGCACCGGCCCCTGTGAAGCTGGTATTCAAACTCGCACGGTATGGTGTGCTCGAGGAGGTGCCGACGGTGCTGAGGGTGCCGCCAGAGACTCCGAGTGTCCAGGGCTAAGACCCCTCGCCCGACGATCTTGCGTCCCGGCTAGGTGTACCACACGGCCGGTTGTCAAACCAGCAATAATTAACACAGTACCGACGGGTAAGAGCTTCATTAGCAATGATATAAATAATTTTAAAAGGGCATGTAATGAATATTTTATTTATTTGTGACTTTGTGCGTACGTTAAATAAATATTAAGCATTTTTAAATTTTCAGATTCTCAAAATCGAGTGACAAGACATCAAAGTCCGAAAGTTCAGAACGTTAAGCAGCGTACCTATAGTGATGGTAAACATTTTGACGTATGTTTATTGTCAGTAATCGGTCTTGATTACATTCCATTTTCTCTTGTACCATTAATTTTAAAAGCTAATATAGCTTACATGTCTGGAATATTAAATTTTATTCGATACGTTTTTAGTCTTCTATCTTTAATTGGAAATAAAGACTCTTTTTACCCTGAATTTGAGATCTATAGAAGTCTAAGGTTTTGTTTAATATTGCAGGAGCGTGTGTGGATAAGCTAAGTAACTGTGTATTGGCAGTACAGGCTCGCCTCTGTCATTATCACTACTATGGAGACAACTGTTGTCAGTCTTGTCATGGACGATAAACGTTTGGAAAGGTAAACAATTAAAAAAAATCAACATCAACTGCGATTGTATTGCCGTAAACAATAAAAGTGTTGTAAAATTAAGATATTCTCAGTAGCTTTGTAACAAAAGTGATGTAATAATGAAACCGGGGCAGACAAAGCTTAACTCAGACAGCTAAAGTTGTTAGTGTGAATTAATTTATTGTTCACTTTTAGGCGCCGTCAGGAGAGATGCAGCAGAGGCGATGACTAATAGTATTGTAATACAATATGAACTAATTGTGAAAATAAACAAAGCACTTCGAATATATGCTACTTTAATCAAATAATGTGAATGTAAAACATCCAGTGAAAATGTAAACGGAAATGGCTTCGTAAAATGTCTATTCTAATGTTGAAAAGATATCGGAGTGCCAAATCACTTAATTTATGGGATGCGAGAATAAAAGGTTTCATACTGGCTTAATTTTCAGTAATGACAACATCGGGGGTAATTAAAAATTTGTAGCTGGCAATTTTCATATTTTGTATTTCAGTAGGTTAGGAATAGTTTTGTGATCTCCAGTATATTAGTCGAGAAAGTCAGTCAATTTTTATTCGTGACTTTAGATTTCATTTCGTAACAATAACGTCACGTATTTAGTAACTGAAATCACGAAATAAAATATCTCAAGGGTGTGGATGGTTCTTAAAACAAAAAAAAAGAATAGAAAAAATAAAATTCAATAATGCACCATATTTTATGATCGATGCACCATAACAGTTATCTTTAACTTAATTAAACAATTTGAATCATTACACCGAATTTTCGAATAATATTTAACTTAAGAGATTTTCAAATTTGTATTATATTTAGTTAAAAGTTTTTATTTAGCTTTTAAAGTTTAGGTAGAAGTAGGATAAACAAACATAGTATTCCTTAAAGCTTAAGTGTAACATGAAGTGAATATATTTTGTGTTCGCAATTTTCATACTTTATCGTGTGTTCATTATTTATTATGGTAATTGAATATTTTAAACTATTGCAGCACAAAAGCCTTCTTCTTTAACAAAACATTCGCGTGCGACTTCATTTTAGATACAAATGTGTAAATAGTTAATTTTATGTATAGAGCATTTATTTACTGGCTGTTAAGTATAATATTTATGTTATTGATAGATAGAACAAGGCCGCCATAATTTATACCATCACAATTGTTTTAATCGATTTTAATGTGTCTGTACTAATAACGCATATAACAATGTACAAAAATAATAAGCTTTAAAAACTACATGTGTTTTTATTTACTTTCTAAGATTTTATTAAATAAATATTCGTTATATAACATGCTTATGAAAGTCACGGCAAAATTGTTCCAGCCAGTTCAGAGATTAGCCCGAACAGACAGATAGCCACCAAGACAAACAATACACTATATATCTACTTTTTTATTCAGGGTAAAAAGAAAATGTTAATTTTTTTATCTTTGTATGTAGTGACTGGTAGTTGATGATAAATCTTTAATATTTTCCGGAGACGTGCGTTGAATTATTATACTATGTACAAAATGCATGTTATATAACAACTAAGCAATTTTTGTCCACATGCGATATATAGATATTAAAATTTTCTGACACTACCTACACTTATACTCAAAGTTGTAAAAAATGTTTCTTACCCCTGATAGTTTGTTTACATTCTTTAACTCTTGTCGTTGGCCTTGCTTTAGATACTTTTACCTCGAAGCCCATTCGTTTACTTGTCAACCTATATTTTCACTTAGTTATTGAATTAAAAGATAAGATAATCTCACAAGGGACCGCTGTTTACTGAACACTTAAAAGTAATAATGATTAGTGCGTGAGCTACTTGTTATTAACACTTGTCGGTAGATAAAACTGCCGTCAAAGTCAAAGGAAACAATGTAACTGCTTAGTGCATAACATTTTCTTGACCAAATAATAAAAAATACTTCCATAACACTTTTAAGAAGTATTAAGGACATTCATTTGCAATTTTTCAGTTCAAATATGTCTTGAAAAATGTCCTTGGCCTACCAATAAATACATTTATGCCACGCCGAAGACCTACGCAAACCATTTTCTGCCTGGTAAAATATGATTAATGATTTTACTTGTAATTTGAAGTAGTTTTCGAGAATTAGGTGATAAGTTGAGTTGTATATTTAATTTCTATCGAAGTTATGATCGCCGTTCGTAAATGAAAATGTTGTTCACGATATGGCTGAGTGAAAATGTACTATTAAGGGAATCCTGTCGTATCAGAGAACTCAGAGTTTATTCAAACATATCTCAAGTACTTCATTAAATACTTGTTAACAACTAACTTATATAAAGAGTAATCGATTAATCTCTTTTAGTTGATCGTGCATTCATAAAAGTTCTATAAGAACACACGTTTTATTACACAAATGTGAAATTTATATAAAATATTAGATAAATTGTTGCTGTTAAAACATGGAAGACAAAGTAGAAAACCCTTTAACAACCGCAAAAATTAAACCAGATAACGACTTAGTAAAATCGTTGAGATTATTTTTAAATTTTACGACAAATGTTGTCATGGTTCTCGTTTTATTTGTATGCGTGATGTACGCATGCAAATCTGGCAAACTTGGAGCGTATGAACTGCATATTATATTGTGCGTTCTAGGGGTAAGATTTTTGTTTTATTTATGTTTTTCACAAGTTATATAAACATATTAAAGAAATGTGTCTGTAATAGTTATATTTGAAAGCAATTATAATAATTAAATTGAAATTAATTTTAATGAAATACAGCGAAATACGTCCATAATATCTAGTAGCAGTGCCCCCGGGTTCATCAAATTTGATAAAAGGGATGTGTGAAGATAATTAATTTATAATAGTCTAAGCTAATATTGGAAAAAATAGCTATTTACGATTGAAAGTCCCATCAAAATCGGTTCAGCTGTAACGGAGTTTAGCGCAAATAACAGGTAGACTAACTTTTTTTAGATAGACAAACTTTATCAATGTACATTACTGCAAAGTACTTTTTGGAACCATTTCCTACTTTTGTGTGTGAAATATTTATCTTACATTACAGTATCAAGGATTGATGTGTCAAGGCATATTGGTTGTATCAAAATTTAACTACTGGTCAATATACTTGAAACGAAGACTTAGGATCCAATTTCACTTAGCTCTACAAGTTGCTAGCCTCTTTATGGTAACTATTGGTACTGTGATCATGACAAAGCAAATGTATCATAACTTTACGACGAGTCATGGCAAATTAGGTATAACTATGAATTATATTTACATCTGCCTAGGGATTGATAGTAAAAATATACAGGATGTTTGTGGACTGCTCCCGAAAACGAAGACGGGTAATAGTACTAATGACACTTCTGATGAATGGACGGAAAAAAATTGATACTGACTAAAAAAGGTATATTTTTGATAGGTTTTATTAGCATTATTTACACTCCAAGTACAGCTAAATGAATTGATAGTTTCATAAAATATACATTACTAAAAAAAGAACCAGCAATAAAGCATGATAACAAAAACAGCAGGACTAACATGATGGAGCAAAATAAACGATAATAAAACATTTTAAAATGTTTTTTTTTAGTTAGGTTCGAATTTTATTCCGTCCCTTCATCAAAGGTGTCATTAGTACTATCACCTGTCTTCGTTTTTGGGAGCAGTCCTCAAACATTCTGTATAAGGGCTTAATGTACAGAATATATTATAAACCGAAAATGTCCGTATTCGCAAAGCAATAAAATTAATTAAATTCGTGATAAAATGTAATTATTAATTAAACATAATCGCACGTACTTCTATTGTCCAGTTAATTTGAGCCCCTGTCTCCTGTGAAAACATGAGGCGCGAAATTACTTCATAAACCATTATAAATAATTACTGCTTTCTCATAAAACTTTGCTTCATTAACTTTCGTGAACCATTGCAAAATGATCGGTCTTTGTTATGTTGATAAATAATTGTTATATAAACGTAGTCGTGTTTGATTACATCTTTATAGGTAATTTACAGAATTATTGTCTATATATTACACTAATGTTTAACATAAACAACAAAAATATCATATAAATTCATTTGGAAACTTAACTATGGTTTATTGTTAACTTTGAAGAATGGAAATATAAATGTAATATTCTATTATACAAACAAGTTGAAATTATTTATCTTTTTCAGCCCTGTGCGCTCTTGTAATGTCTTTAGCTAGCGCCCTGGATGGCATAATCTTGATGTTTGTGAGCAAATGTCCATGCCTCAATGTCTTTTGGGTTAAATTTGGACATTATATACTTGGAGTCAGTGGACTAGTTTGTGCCACAGCAAGCCTCTGTGCTGGATTCAAAAAGCGCTCATTTATAAAATGGACTACAAACGACATTTATGTAGACGTCATGATATTCCTAAGTTGTATTTTAACTTTATTTGTTCTGATTGAGTTCTCAATAACATTTGGTAACCGAATAAGAAGTAAGCTAAGTGTTATTCCAGTTTAATAAACTTCTTTATTAGTCTTTATCTTCATTAGTGCAATTCTCAAAGCCATGAATGTAAAGGGGTGTTTGCAGCGTTACACATAATCTTTGAGTATTTGTTGAATGAAACTTGAAAAGTTTAAATAAATTTTTCGACGGGTTATTTTTTACATATTTCTACTGGTTTCAATAAAAACAAGTTCTATGTATGCTAAAATTAGGTCAACACATTGATGTTTCTATTATCTGTAAATACCAATAAGATTTTCAAGGAATCTTAGATGAACAAAAAGAGTTTAAATACTAAGCAGACACTCCACAATGGAGGCAATATCATCATTATTTTTATAAGATTTGATAAGACGATACATATTTGTCACAATTTTATATTTTACGTGAACTATAATAGAAATGTATACGTAATGTTTATTATAAGAACGACATATCTAACAAAACAAGTGCTGTAAAATGATAAGACCCGTAATCTCTTTTCAATCCAATTGACACATCCGATCATCTTTGAACAATACTATTAAACTTAAAAATGGCAACACGTGTTGTAATACAAAACTCTTCGAATATACATAGTGAAAATGAACAAGTGTCTCCATTGTATATAACTTTAATTAGTTTAGTGAATTCTCTAACTAACTTGAGTCTGGGTGGAGCCACACTTTGTGCGTTACAGTATATATTTTCTTCGTACTATATGCCAACATCTATTAAGCAACATGTGTATTTGTGTGTTTTTGGTGTAAGTATCTTTAAAATCATTTGATATTTCTATTCGATAGATAAGCTATGTAGGGTGTAAAGATATTTATTACTTTATTTTCATCTGATTAGAACATTTAACATATTAAAGTTTATATTAATTATAATTATTTATATTAAAGTTTCATTTAACATATTAAAGTTTATATTATTTGTGACTGCCATGCAACAGGAGATCTAGTTATATCTAAGATATGAAAATCAGTTCTTATTAACACTAATATTAATTATAAGAGAATATGATTTATTGGATAATACAGGGTGTTTGGGGACTGCTCCCGAAAACGAAGACGGGTGACTTATGACACCTTCGATAGTGGGACGGAAAATAATCGATCCTCACTAAAAATACATATTTTTAACACGTTTCATTAGTATTATTTACGCTCCATCTTGTAAGTACAGCTAAATGAAACGATAGTTTCATAAAAAATACATTACTAAAAAACCAGCAATGAAGCATTATAACATAAACAGCTGGACTAACATGATGGAGCGAAGTAACACGAATAAAACGTTTTAAAAATAATATGATTTTATTTTTGTCAGGATCGAATTTTATTCTGTCCCTTCATCAAAGGTGTCATTAGTACTATCACCCGTCTTCGTTTTCGAGAGCTGTGCCCAAACACCTGTTTAGGTGGGAATTATTTTAGCATTCTGCAAGATTATTAGAATAGTCAAAGTAGATCGCTATTCATACGATACAGCTTAATGAAATGGTAGTCTGTATTAAGTTATGATACTTCAGGAATGTATATATTTAAAATTTCAGTATTTGATACTGATGACGCAAGCCATTCAATCACTTAATCCCCACGCTGGTTGGGGACGCCTACTTAGTTCTAGAAATAGGAGAATGATCCACTGGACTTTGCAAATAATTGGTACAATAATGGTGTCTTGCGGTACTATCATAATAATGTCGGATACAAGAATAAATTTAGCAACTACTCATGGAGTTCTTGGTAAGTGACATACTATTAAAATAAAGATGAGCATTTCATTACCCTCAACGAAACAATAGGTAAAATTGTAGAGAGTGAGATATATCCTTCAACGCTAGTATAGATCATTTTTTTAATAATCTATAAATATTTACTATGTTTACTTGAGAATTTCAAAATATCAAAGGCTTAGATACAGAAAATATACACAATTTCATAGGTAACAAGTTACTCATGAGTCCTATAGGGATACATAAATAAGAAATTTAGGCTTCATGACCTATGGCACAATATTATAATATTACAAGGTTGATTTATAATAAGCCCCGAGCGATTGCGGTTGGGACAGTTCTCTACAAATTAATTTAAAACTATTACAAACTATAGTTTAATAGTTATCTAGAATTTATTAAGATACAAAGTTAAATCATGTAAAATCTTTGCATAAACTTTTTCTATTCTAGGTTTCTTAGCATTCATGTGTACGCTACTGAGTATGGCCGCAGGAATCATTAATGCAAATGCTGGAAGGATTCGTTTCAATATAAATACAAATATCATGAAATTAGTCCATTCGTCTCTTGGGGGTTTGACTCTTTGTATGGCTTTTGTTAGCCTTTGTATTGCTTTCAACCGGGAGTCCACATCTTATGCAGAGGATAAAGCAGCTGGTGTTGCAATAACCTTAACAGTTTTTGGTTTAGTCGGAACGTTGCTATCTCCTTGTTTAGAGGTCATTAGAAGGGTTAATAAGTGAAGTATATATTTAATGGTGTATCTATCTACCGCGACCGTACAGTATTTGAGAACCATTTATTTTTATTTGATACAATTTTACGACTATTGATGTTAGTAATTTGATAAATCCATTATTAACGATAAACAAACTAACTTTCTCTAAGATACCATGCAACAGTTTAAGTGTAATAACTCTGTCAGGAAACAAATCGATATTGTAATGTCCGACAATTATATACATACTCGTATTAGTCCACCATTGATTAATTTGTAAATTAATTATTAAGATTGTAAATGTAATAAAGACTTAATAGATTTAGCGAAACAAATGATTAAAGAGACTATGTCATTAATCGCTTATTAATGGAGTAACAAACAGACAATCATAGCCTGACATCTAACCTAATCGGTACACTCGCACACGAAGTTACTTGCATTACTCAAAAAGTACCAGGCAATCATGGGTTAGTAGGAGATCTCCCCAGATCGGAACACTCATTTTAAAATAGCTTTCGTCATTTGAAAAGTACCAGGCATTCATGGGTTAGTAGGAGATCTCACCAGATCGGCACGCTTATTCTAGAATA
>JAOSYY010000015.1:5433361-5444630 GCA_025727935.1 Hebomoia glaucippe
TTAATGTTTATGCCCTACCGAGTTGGTTAGTATAAAGTGTCCTCTTGGTATATAACGTGTGTATGTAAATTATGTCTAATGTTATATACCTAACATTTAGTTCCATTACGTAACAGGCTTAATGTACTCGGTGTAACAAAGATTTCTGAGTATTTCACCGATTCTTTTAATGTGTTTTTTATTCCGCTAAAAATGTTTTATTTCCATTTTGAAGCTGGAATTACCAATAGAAAACAATGCGTTTGCTAATAAAACACTGTGTTCGTAATACATCCAGTACTATAAAAGGAAACCGTCAGTAAACGTAACTATCTTATCAGAACTAAAAATCTCGAAGCTTAATTTCATCACTACAAGCAAATAGCCGTGCTTTAAAAGCTTACCAGGGTTGCAAGATGCATCTCATCTTTAAAATACATTATGCAAATTGTCACTTTAACACTGCGTGCAAATATAGAAAATGTTTACTGTGAACTGGTTTCGAGTGTATATTAAATACGTTAGCTACTGAATTCAACTTACAAAATAAGAACCTTTTATATTAGATTTTCTCTGCGGCAAAATGTATTTTTTTGAATCACCTTATCTGAAATGAGTATCTTACTTTGGCCATGTATTAAGACAACAGATACGAAATGGTACGCCTCATCATGATGGGCAAAATATTCGCCTAGAGAGGCGTTGGTCGTAAAATGAAGTCGTGGCTTCGAAACTTTAGGGTATGGACGGGTATAGTTACTGCCCCCGAGCTGTTTTGTCTGGCATAACACAGGCATAAGTTTAAAATGCTGACAATGAACCTCCAGTAATTTGGGAGGCATCATGAGTGAGAGAAAATTGTATATGAGATTAGGATTCCAATTTTAGGACGTTAGGATTCCAATTTTTGTCACGTAATTTCTGTTTTTCTTTATTTTTGAAAAGTGGAAACTCTTTTGTTTTAAAAAAATGACAACAAAGGCACAATTTAGTCTGAACTGTACCTTTTTTAATTAAAGTGTTAGTGAATTGTGATATTTTATAAAAATATATATAGAGACATTTCAAAAATATGCCTATAGATTTGCAGCTATTAATGTTATAAATATTAAGTTCAGTATATCCGATGTCTTAATATGAATATTAAATAACTCCATAAAATAACATGATGATTTCCTAAACGACGCAATAAAAAGCAACCTTTCACGTTATATTAACAAATATTATGTATTTTTCAAATTTAAAACGAGCCACTTATAATTATAAAACGTAAAATTTTCATTTGTTTTTTATTTCTATTTTATGACTCAATTCGTATGCAAATTACGATCTTACTTAAAATAATATATTAAAGAAATCTGATTGCTTACTTTGGGCGTATCATTAATATTGTTTTATAGTAATGAATATGCCCACATTTTGTTTGTTTTAAAACACTTTGTATTTTACGTTATGCTAATATAGTTTATCACAATTAGCAATAAAAAATATTTTCAACTTTAACTTACAGAATTACAGAGTATACAAACAGCGAATATGTAACAAAAATAAACCCATCTAGATATCTAATTCCTAAATACCATTGTATAATACTAATCATAAACAGTAAAACAATAAATTAGAATCTATAATTAAATGCGGTGAGTGAGTAACTTTTATTTAAATTTTAAAACCGATTACAATGATCTTGACGCTTTCATTAATCAATAAACGGATTCTAGTGTACGTATAAATCAAACGAAGTGGTAATTGAATATGTCTGACTAATAGTCAATTAATTAGGATTAAACGTGAGTAGACCAACCCGTATTCTTTAAGCAGTTGTAAGAAAACGAGTTACATTATAACTGTACTATTTAAATTACATTTTATTTTTGCAATGAAAACAATAAAAGCATTTCGATTGTATCAGTTTTCAAGTGAAGAAAACCGCATCAAAATCAGTCGATTCGTTTAAGGGTTATGATGCCACGACTAGACAGACCGACAGATAGATTGCTGAAACTTTTAATACTTGATATAGCGTATCGTCAGCGGGCGTATACATCAAGATTACATGTCACTAATTATATTCTCATATTTCAGTTTATGACGTCAGAAATCACTCACAAAAGAGCATAAGTTTTATTTTGTACACGTGGCATATTTTATTTAACTATTTATGTTAATTTAAAATTATTAAAATAAATGTAGAAGATACTATTGAAAATCAAAATTAACAATATTTACGTCTTTACATTATTTATTCTTATTTCATTTTATTTAAATACAATTAAAAACTACAATGAAAAGTTGATAAACAGGTATATAAAATACGTAATTATATACATATTTACTAGTAGAAAGATAAATAGTTTTCCCATGAATAAATAAAAGACATTTCACAATTTATATAAATCAAGATACATAAAGAAATAAATAACATATATAAAAACATCATTTGATTGATTACTTTATAATTATTAATCTAATTGTATGGATAGCAATAAATTTTTTATTTTAATGACACCACTTAAAATATATTTATCGGCTGTCAAATTAACCCAAATATCAACACTTGACTTTTTTTTTATTTTAAGTCATTATTTTGATGTGACACGATTAAAGCTATAAATTAAAATTAATTACTTTAAAGCGATACATGGAGTTCTATATTGAGTAAACTGTCAAATATCTTTCCACAGATAATATTCGCATTTGTGCCTCTTTAAGAGTGATGTTTATATTTTAATTTATATATTATACCACAGATAATACTCGCATACTTTTGTTTTAAACTAATATTTGTATTTTAACTTTAGAGTTAGTTATATATTTAGGACTTCATTTATACTTACAAGAAATATGAGCACGAGTATCTTCACGGCGGCAGCCATTTTTTCAATCCAAATTTTAAATCATCAGCCTAAATGCACCAAAAAAATATAATCCCACTATAACAGAAGTTCGTGAGAAGTCTTTCCGTTTATCGATTCATATGTTTGTATTCTTTAGCTAAATAAATCCACGTAACGTTAATTCAAGTAAAACAATTCAGGGTCCGGTTAAAAGTTACGACTTTTAGTTTTCAGTTGTTGATCTATTTTTACGATCAATTTCATGCCTACTATATTATTTTCACGGATTTCGAACTATATATACATATCGTTTTGATATTTTTTTTATTTTATGTACTTTAAAACAGAAAATAATTTAAAAATAAAAAGGCTTTTAAACTTAATGCTTCACACATTGACAGGAGACACCACGAATTTTAACTTATACAAAACAACGTTATTGTGACTAGTTCGAGGGAGCTGCCAAGATAAAATATCCACTTTGAAGTTCTCTCCTCATACCTAGAGCGCCATTGATAACTTTATACCTCAGAATGCTTTGAAGGTATTGCACTAAACGGTCCACGTCCGCCACGGATTATAATATTAACATTAATTTGTCATAATTCAATCCTTTTGATTTGCATAGCGTAATGCAATTACGCGTATTTCAAGATTATAGCCTGCGTCGTTCAGTAACTATTTGCGGGAACAACGCGGCAATTTTAATACCATTACTCTAGTAATTTTATGAAGTTATTATTAGTCCAGTTGTCGAATATCGACCATAATCCGTTAAGTTAATCACTTTATTTGTGTATACGGCTTACATAATTTTAAATTTATACGATATTTTAATTGCACCTCCTGTATTTTTCCGTATAAATTTCTATCTTTGCTTTTCACAATCCTTATAAAGTTTCATTAATTAATACATAAATAGAAATTAATTTTTAAGACTTTATTTAAACATACATTTAAAAATTATAGATAGTGTAAATGTAAGGGTTTAGATAAACGATATTTTAACGTTCCCGAAAATTTTAAACTAGCCAATCTCACAACAAAAGTTAATGCATAAGATCGCATCTGGTACATTTTATGAGTCTCAACAAAAGAATATTAGTACATTAGTCTAGTTAAGCGTTCTAAATAATTTTCTATTTCAACTGCATTTGACCTAGATTAAGTGAATATAAAAGTTATATGCAAAATGATTAGCATTCCCAAGATCTTCCTGAGCTCGTAAAGTATTGATGGCGTGGCGCCAAAGTTTCAACAGATGTGCAACAATTTTAACTATTCATCTATAGTGATGGGTATTTAACTTTTTTACGACAGCTATTGACAGAGAATTAGAGTCACTTGGTAATAGATCTCAAGGATATTACATCATACATTATTATTTTAACTCGAATAATTATGTAAATCCTTTATCACGTATTACTTAAAATATATAACTATAATGTTTAGGAAATTTTGAAATATAAAAGAAAGTTACTTAAATATCAAATATTACGTTTCCGCATCACAAACATATACTAGCGTTAATCCAGAATAATTTTGGAATCAGACAAACAATTTCATGCAACCACCTAACACGTCTAACTAAAGAGAAAATAAATTATACCAAACTACCATTAGCTTAGGGTAATGTAGCATGAGAACTGATGTCACTCCATACATAAATTTTACAGAAAATTATTCTTATCTGACAAAAGTCGTAGCAACAATTTCTTGTGCTTTAGAGTGCGCGTAATGCTTATAGCCTTGCGTAAAAATATATCATTGATACTGAAATGACATGGCCCTGATAACGTATCAATTCACTGCAAAAACTAAAACAGAGGCAAATCGATGTTTGTTTCACATTAACAACATTAAGAAGCACTTTTCTTGTGTTATACTAGCAATGCCCTGCGGTTTCAACCGCATCAATTTTGAGTACACATGGAATCATCGTCATTATAAAATAAAATAGCCTACGTTACATTTAATAACATTAGCTATCTGTCAGTGCAATTCCCGACAACATGGTCCATTCTTTTTGGAGCTTAGATGAAACAGACATACCAAAATTTAATAAATCGTGTTCCTGTTATTACTACCGTATATACCTTCATATGCATTTAGTATAAGCTGTTTTAAAACACTTTAATTTTATTATATATAAAAATATTGAAGGTTTTTTCATGGGTCATGATCGCTTGCTCGCGCTCTAGTTTCCGTACGTTACATAAGTGAGCTTTAAAGTTGTGTAACTGAAACAAAATCTTAGTTGAGTCGCATCACTAAGCTTACTGAATCCGTAATGTGCATGTAAGCCTAAACGCGCCATTACTGTGCCAAATAGACTTATGATTGAAACATCAACCAAATCACGTTATCCACCCACAAGATACTATGATCACAATAACAAGATCCATTTATCATGTACATTCAGTAATTTAAACTTATGATTGCTTAGACGTAATTTATTTTAGTTATTAATAAAGTTTATCTGTGTTTCCATTGTTCGCGGCTAGCTTATATTAAAAAATATTTGTTATAAACACAAAGTTATTAGTTTCAATTTGATGTTTTGACATTTCTTTTAGTATTTCACAAATAATTTTATAATACAATAGTTTTTAAAAAATTAATTAAATAATTGTAATGTAATGGTAATTGTAGCTCAAAGTAGAGTATCATAGAACTGAGAGCGCTATATCCATCGAAGTTATATTATAATTTTTATTAAAGACTAGCTTCGATCAGCAGTGTCCCTCGTTTATTTAAATTTTTACAGCTTTGGTTAAATTATTTGACTTTTATTTAGGATCCCTAATTTTTCTGAAACTATAATACACCTTATATCCTTCCTCGATATATGTCGCATCCAATACTGAAATAATGTATCAAAACGGGCTAGCGGTTCTTGAGATTAGCGGGTTCAAATAAATTCTTCAGTTTTATAATGTTAAGTATTTATATTTTTGAAGCTATTGTTTAAAATAATATATAGCTAATTATTTATTACACTGCTTTATAAGAAGTAGTTTTATGTGCTATAACTTCTAATTTTTGAAAAATAATTGTATCTTTTTGTGATGCTAAATATTTATCGATCTTATGGTCTTTTAACGCTTTATTTATTCTAAACACATATGTATAAAGAATAGTTTACTATAAAATGTATTTCTAGTGCGGTTACAATAATAAATAATAGTCGTAAATCAATTTAAAGCAAACGACTGTTTAACCCTAATTTGGTCACGTGCCACTGTCGAATATTTCAATTATTTTTATTATGATATTTTTAACCCCGACTGTGAACATACGCCTTCTAAGATTTATTCAACTGTTATCCTCATTTACAGAACAAGAAAATACAAAAGAACATTTCCGGAACTTAAAAAGTGATAGACGAGAGACAATTTTTTTTTTTTACCTTTCTAAATAGAAAAGTGTTAAATAAAACATATTTTATACATTTTGCTAATGTCTATTTTTAAAATAAGACAAATTGCTAATCGACAGTTAGCTACTTTAGGAATTTAATTCAAAAGAAGTAAACAATGTTTTATGACCGGCCTTTATTAGGACTGACATGTTAGATGTAACAACTAAATTATGCGGTAGTAACGATTAATGTACATACAGGACCCCGAAGTCGTAAATCAGTTGTGTTTTACTACAACGCACTTATTTTGTAATGTATAAGTTGTCACTAAGTGTACGTATCTTACGCGACATAAAAATACATAATAGCCTCACTGGCAGCCATTAATTAAAATCGAACGAGTAGGAGGAGTATCGAAACGTTGTCCGAGTCACAACCTACATTATAGATGGATAAGCTGTGAAAACCATATTTCGTGTTTTGAATTCATTTTATTTTCTGAAGTTCAGTAGCAATAAAAATTCGGCATACGACACCGCTACGATAAACCTGATGTATCTAATATTGCCTTACGCCGATCAAAAAGGCCTTTTTAAGGATTCGTGTATAAAATACTTACAGTGCCTCGCGTCGTTTATATATATACACTAGTTTTAAAGTCAATGATCATTATGATGACGATAATGTTGAAATAGCCTAAACATGACGGCTGTATGATAATGAAAGTTCAGCCAATATCAGTACATCTGTTTCGCATCGTACCCGGAACCTAGCGATAAATAAAAATTTATAATATTTATTTGTGTCATATGGAGCATATACATTGCACAAAAAAGCTCTTTCGTTATATATAAAGATCGATTACACCAAAGGTAATAATCGGAAATGTACGCTTAATTTCTGTGTCGACACAATTTTAACCAATTGCGTACTTTAAAATTGAATCCTAGACTACTCATATACAGTATATACAAAAATAGATAGATTTAGCACATTAATAAAGCTTTTAGTAATACCAATTAGTTGATTACTGTCTCGATGTTTTTTCGTAGAACTTTAATAGAGACTTGACGAAAAATTAACACGCTTTGACACATGATGACGTTGACAAAAAAGTAAATTGCGTCAATTGTGTTGACTATCAACTCTACTATAATTATTATATAGTAGGCATTAGGCAATGCCGCTATTTTTAACCATATCAAAATTTCTAGATATATTATCAAAAGTACAACCTATGCATCAAAGGCTTTCGGGTGCGATTTTCGTAGTTCGTACTTACCGTTTGCACTATACTTTCTGTGAATAGTTTGTTACAATATCCTTATTTTATAACATTAAATTTAATAGATAAATAATGAAATAACGTAAAAATCAAAAATTACGGTTATACGTAAATGGAACAATTGCGAAATGACATACGCATTATGATTTTGTTCTAAATTTCTGAATTTGATGACAGTTTGAAAAAATAATTAAGTGACGTAATTGCCAAAATCATATAACGAAAAACTATATACTTCATATTTACTTCATCGTGATTAACAATGACTTAAGAACGTAACTATCAATCTTAATCTATTTAACTTTTTGTTAATATTCAATAATCCTCAGTGTCTCAGTTTTATATTGAAAAATATAGAAATATTATAAGAAACGCAAACGTTGCAAAACATTAATGTAATGAAGAAAATTGTATATTTAAAAGACAAGTTAAAAGCGACATCAAAGCTATCTAAATCAATAATATCAAATAGACTTACAATTTCCTTTATATTAAAAATATACGGAAATGTACGACGTCTTATGTCAGTTGATGTAGATATTTGAAATTCCAATGTGAGCAGTTAGATAAAGACAAACGAATTTTAACATCTCTTTAAATAACTGATTAATAGTAAAATAATCCAACCCAGGTATTTTTGTAAATTTATAATGCATATTAGAAAAAAAAATCTAGTAAACTTTATAAAAAGTCCTACTTTGATTTTAAAAGCTGCATGGTGGTTTTACTATAAATGAAGGGCTTCCGGTAAAAAGAGCCAACGTAAGAACGTTTAATAAAAAAAAAAAAACAAGAAATGTATTTAATTAATATTATGATGGTGTTGTAGATAAGAATTATTTTCCTTCTTACTCGAAATGATTATAAGCTCCCAATTGTGTAATTCAAGTGCCAATAATTTAAACGTTATTATTAATTACATGATCGATTTTCATAATAACGATTTATTGTATTGCTAAATTAAATATTGAAACTATTCATATATTAGTTTTATACAAACCCCTTTTTTAACTATAAGCAAAGATAAATTTCTTATTAATATGTGATTAATTATTATGACTTTTTATGTATCATAACTTTTTTAATCCTTCAATTCATAAAAAAATGTTATTTCATCAGTAAGACTTGTTAAAACAATAGTGACCGTTTTTATTAAGCACAGTAATACTCGTATATAAAATGTAAATTACAATATCATTGAACCGTGATTCCTTCCCAAACAATATTTAGAATACTTCTTCGAAAGCTGGATGCTTGGAAAATTAACATCAAATCAAATTAACATCAGATTGTCATTGCCCGACCCGGTGGTTACATCACTTTACACGTTAGAATCATAATTGCCAATCGTAAAACTTTTAACGGAAATTAAATTATTTTACTCGTCACTCCTGGCATTGACGGAGTAGAATTTATTAACATTACCGTGAATTTTTGTTTATGGCTACACTATTTATTGTAAACAACGAATAATTTCAAATTTAGAATAGGCTGTCAAACATCAACTGAGTAGGTAAACATTACAAATTATCTTTTTATATTTTTGTTTTCGTTGTTAGAATTTTTATAGCCTCAACATATATGCATATAATATATTTCACAATACACATTTTATTTTTAAAAATAATTTTAGTAATGTAAATTAAACCAAAAGCCCGAAATTACGTTTTTCGTATACAATTCGATTCTTATGCGTATGCGCGTCGTTGTCCCGCGCGATCGTGCACTACTGAATTTGTCTATGCGTCTGACTACACCGCATATATGTGGAAAATCTCTTGCATATAACTATAGTACCTATCAAATAATATGCACATTACACCTATCCCACCAAACCATAATAACACTACGTATTTTTATCGCCCACCGACAAAGCAAAAAGCTTAGTTGTTAATGTTTAATTAAAAAATATAAAATTTTCGTACGTATGGATAAAATCTTTAAGGTATTTTCTTAATGACAACGTAAAGAATTGATAGTAAATTAAGTATTTAAAGACCATACCGTTTCGCTTACGTATACGACAGGAATTAATTCCATGATCATACCAGTTGCAAATGTAACTGAACCGTTATGACATTTAGTTTTATATTATTCTTTGTAAATGTCTTCGGCTGTTTAATAATTTTTCGTTTAAGTTACTGATACTTCTAACTGCTCATTTTATTCTCTAGCGGTATTGACTAGTCACATAGGGCTGTCAATCGAAAGAATTTAGAAATGTCGTAGTTTAGAGATATAATAGACATCATATTAAAATTTGTTCCTAATTAAATAATTATACGGACGTTTAAAATTAAATACGTTCCTTTTAAATTTGTTTAATAAAATTGTAACTGAAAAGTTAACTTCTCTATACAAGGTTTTTATGTAACTCCTTTCTTTTTCATGTTATTGCATTAAACAAACAGATGAACACACTGATTCTATGTAAATACAACCTCATGCCCGAGAGAATTGTTATTAATTCCTTTTAACCATACCTTGTTAATACCGGACGCAACAACATGAGTACTATAAGTGCCTATACGAATTTATTGTATGAAAGTTAACGTGATCTATACGATTATTAGCCAAAATTTAATTTATGAAGACCTCTCCAAGCATTTGATGATTTGTCGACAGGAGTTTTAATATTATTTTGAATTAAATTTTCTTACGTAAAAGTTTATAGTTTTTGACAGCAAAACCAATGTTTCATGATACTCAAGTCAAGGATGCTTAGAAAAAAAATTATATTTACTTTTAATAAACACCGTATACAGATAGCCCTGGTTACATGTATTTTCTTGTAATCGCGAAGATTATAATGATGCAATCATGTTTATTTCGTAGACTGCAATCACTGCGGAATTATGTACTATTTTGTTTAGATGAAGTTTATAAATATAATGAACAAAGGAGTCGACGCAAAATCTTTTTGTAACTTCAAACTGTCAAAATGACATTTTAGCTGCTTCGAAATAAAACATATATAATATTTAAAATACTTGACATTCTATAAATTTTAATCGACAAGCCACAGAGTATTTTTAGTAATTAATTTAAGATGCCGAATGCGTCATTGAAATGACAAAAGCTAGCATGATCAATAAATTCACAAAAAGCTCATACAAAGCGGTAGGTACTTATTTCGTTCAATTTAATGATTTGTCAGTAAGAAATAATGTTATTGCACGCATTTATTAACACATCAATTTAACGATACGACCATAAATATATGTTCAGTATTTATGAGTCAAACTCGCGTATATTTTAGACCAATTTAAACTCTGTCTATTGCCATATAAAGAGATCGTAAAGAATGAAATAGCAATTTCTATTCATAATAAGGCGATCAAAGCACTAGTTAAACACGCTATAAGAGTTAAGTGAAGTTAGACGCTATTAATGTCCGTCTGTGGTGCGAAGACCTTCAATTTCAGGTTTTTTTTACAAATCGTTTATTATAAATATTCAGGAAACTATTTTTTGTAGGAAAATTAAAGTTTTTGAAAAACTATCAAAGTGGCAGTAACTGATTGCTACTTAAAAAGATAAGAAAACACTATATTCTTATTGGCATTCTAAAAAAATTTCTATCAAATATTTTAAATTCTTACACTGAGGTTAGAGCACTCAGTACTTGTACATTATAACCATTTATTTTTTACGAATTAGAGAGTCTGCGAAGGTTACCAATTTAAGTACAGCAAAGAAAATGAACACTATAATCTATACCTACTAATATTATAAAGCTGAAGAGTTTGCTTCTTTGTTTGCTTGAACGCGCTAATCTCAGCAACCGCTGGTCCGAATTACAAATTA
>JAOSYY010000015.1:5460693-5487309 GCA_025727935.1 Hebomoia glaucippe
TAAAATTAAGTAGAGTAGGTACTTATCTCAAACAGCCACCTGATTCATTTGTTTTAGTTGAAATAAAGTAATATGTATAATTTTCTATTTTTAAAATTGTCAACCCTAACTGTCCGCCCACACTAAACTTTAAACCTATTGCACAATCTGACGTCTCCATTAGGTGTTTGTGGCTGTAACGATAGATTATAACCATTGCTTGGTTACTTACACGTTAGATTGCCCGTTAACATGTTATTTTTAAATTAACGGTCAAGAATTTAAATAGCATAGAAACATTACAGACGTAATGCAATAGAGCCGTACCTAAGTACGAGTTTTTCGTTTTAACTTTTACTGCTTCATGCCTTTTGGTGTATAAATGTCATTCAAAATAATCAACATTTCTGTCTAGTTTAGGTTAACTCTTCATTTTTAGAAGACAGTTAAAATATTTTAATTCCATTTTTGCATTATTTTACATATGTACATTGAGATATCTGTTTACGCTATTCATATTGCATTTTGTGCTTTGGATAAATATTTTATTAGTTGATTAGTATAAAACTTGCATTATCAATATATTATACTTAAATATTGGACTATCATAATGTATGTATTACATTTTCTTTGAAGAGTTTTATAGAGTTATTGATTATATAGCGGTTCTTTGACGCTTAATAAAAACTCAAGTGTTTAAACTATCGTATATGCGGAGGATTTATTGATGATTTTCTACGCACTTCTTTGCTTACGCATTAAAACGATCAGACGAATGTACAACGCCCTAACGTCTTAAGTGGTTTATTAAGTGCCGATAGCAGTTATTTTTATGTTCCTCGCCTGTTTAATTTGGACACATTAATGCTATCTTTATTGATGAGAATTCCCATGGCACGGATTCGCTAAATTTCTATAAAATATACTTAATTAAGAATATTTTGAATTTAACTGATGCACCAACTTTTATATTTGTATTCATCGACACACGAGATGAGCTTTAATTACTGTATTTATTATGTATTATGTGTGTTATGATTTCCAGTCAACACTATTAATAAGCGTTTGGAAGATCAAAGATTAAGTTTTATTTTACAACAGTTCACATTCTTATTAAATAAGGTTAGTGACTCAGCCTAAATTTACATACATTTTTTTGCCAGATGCACCGATTATATGCTTATAGAAACAAAAGACAATATTTTTATATGCGATATAAAGGCAAACGAGCGTACAGTGCACATGAGCATACATACTAAGCGATTCCTGTCGCCCATGGGCACCTCAAAGATCAGCAGATTTAATAGATGCGCTGCCAACCTTAATGCTTGAGCTATATTACATTATTTTTCTTTTGTAGTCCCGTTCTGCTGCCGGCCTTATTTAGTTTTATTTCGAGTATTCGGAAGCTAAAACATATATGTAAAACATTTTTCCGAATTGTTTCACATTATCATTTTATAGTCTCTTCCAGGTTTATGTAACGACCTAGTAACGTTATTCCAAGTATTTCGATTCAAACGCCTACGAAAACGCTAATATACGATTCTCTTCCTAATAAAGATCAGGCATACTCGTACATTTCAAGTATAATATATCAATGAGAGTCGCACTCTAAGAAGGGGATATCAGAGATTGTAGCAAGTGGAAGCCTGTTGTCTCGGCTACAAGAATGTATTTAGGATACTATACATTTTATCTAAGAATTCTGGCCTACGTAATTACGTATAGCTAAAGCTTCTAATCCATTTTAAAACCATTGCGTGCACGGAAATGTCAGATATATTAAACATTTAGTCATTTATATGCACGTACAATGCATACGAAAATCACATGTATATTTAAAATTGTATTCGTCTGGTTTAAATGTATATGTGTACATAATATATTGTAATGATTAACATAATCAATATTATGTTACAAATTTCAAAGGGAGTAAAAGCTTGCCTAAGAATGGTGTTATTTACTTTACGAAGTTTTACTTCAAAATACTTAAAATAAAAGTTAACTTTGAATTATTTAAGGCTTCCATAAATAGTTACACAAAAAATACAAAAAATAACAATATAGTTAAGTATATCAATATCTACTTATATTATAAAGCTGAAGTGTTTGTTTGATCGAACGCACTAATCTCAGGAACCTTCTTTCAGTATTGGATAGTACATTTATCGAGCAAGGCAATATTACATTTTCAAAAAATTAGGGGCCCTTACTGAAGTATAATATAATAATGTAAATCAAGATGTAAAAATCGAAATGAACGCAACCGCAACCGCTAGCAGAAGCTAGTAAATAATATGCTTATGGAGATCTATAGTTAAGATTTATAACATTAAACCTGCATTATATTAAAGTAACAAACTAAACATCTACTATAACTGTTATTGGCTCACTAACAAGTACGACCCCAAGATACCGTTCTTAACAGCCGTGACAGACGCAATATTGCTGTAAAATTTGCATAAAATAAATTCATTACCTCAATTCTTCCGCGCCGTATAAGTGTTTGCAAGAAATTGTCGAGTTCATCATTTAGACTTACGATACACGTTACTTAAATTTATATTGTTGTGTTCTCAATTTTAATTGAGGTAATTTATTTATAAAAAAATATATGCATTGACCTGGCATGAAACACTATGAATAGGACGTTACCTTCTTATTTTACAAATTTATTGAAGTATTTTCTACGCCATAGCTTACTACTATAATATGAAATATCCTGTCTCTTATTAGAGCATGCATATGTTATAACTGGCTAATCCACGACTTCGTCTAAGCGGAATACTTATTTTTTTTTAATTTATAGTAATAAAAATAAACGACATTTCTAAAATAAAAGTACTGATAATATCAGCTATCTGGCAGTGAAAGTTATTCGAATAGTTTATTACGTACATATAATTGTTAAAAATCGAGTTTAAATACTAAAAGTGAACGAATATCAGTAAAGCTACGAGAAACGAATATTCAGTTTTCCAAACCTAAATAGGCGTGTGCTTATGAATGATTCGTATAATTTTATTTACTTTTACTGAGTCAAGGACTATGAAGGAGCTATAAAAAGTTTACCGTTTAATCCTATAAAAATATTTGTTTTGAGTAAACAAATGCATAGACTGTAACGGTACAACACACCGTGTATTTTTTTCGGACACTATTCCGCGTAAAAAACATATTGAATTCTTTATTCAAATTAAAAAAAAGGAAACGGAAGTATGTGCGAATTTTTATATAAATAGTTTTATAATAGTCTCATAATATAAAAACTTTTTATTGGTATTGTCGACAGATGAGCCACAGATCCGCTACGATGTCGAGTGGTCATGTAAAAATAGCAATTGAATTGCAAAATATTTATCTGTTAATTAAAATTTTTAAAGACGTCTGGAATATAGTAAATTGTATGAAAATCGTCGCGTATCTTAAAAAGGGTGAAGATATGCATAGCAATATTGTTTAAAAGAATAAATATTTTTCGGCTTTTAAAGAGAAGATCTAAAAGTTTGTTTGTAATAACTGAGCTTATGAAGACGATAACGTTACAATAAAATCGGTAAGTAGTTCCCCAGATATATATTATTAATAATTTAGATACATTTTTGTTATTGTTGTATAGAAAGCCAGTCATAAACATACAGTAAACCATCTAGAAAGTTAGAACCCTACATAGTACCCACATGTTACAGTCGTAACTCATATATTTAAGCACCTTTTTATTAACTCATTGTAACATTTTCTGGGTCATTATCACTTTCCCTACACTTTTTCTTAAATTAGACGATAGATTGATAACAGATAGTCGTATAGTGTATAGCGTAGCACCTGTACCTATACAGATAAAGAAAACTGGAGTGTCTGTTTGTAATTTAAAAAAAACAGTATACCATTTTTAATAAAAAAAATGGTATACGCGTTACATATGGCAATATAACGTTTTTACAATTTTTGTCTGTACGCCATGGATAATCTCTGAGAAAGCTTATCAATTTTGAGGGGACTTGAAGAAATTTTAGAAATGTTTTATACTTTTCTTAATATTAATAATAAAAACATAACTATTCCGGACAGACGAAGTAGCGGGCACTTTTATTAATAAAACTAGCTGTATTCTGTGGTTTCATCCATCCTTATTGTATGTACAAGTGTACATCATTATCTCGTGATGATAATGATTATGAAACAAAAATAGGCTAGATTATTTCTTTATAACAATAGCTACTTACTAACAAAAGTCGGTTTTGTCGATTCGCAGATTAACTAGTAGATAAAAGTTTTATAAGTGACATTCAAAGAAGATTATATATGTTACTTTAATAAGCATTATAAAAAACGTATTATTTAATGTTACCATCAGACATTTTGATTTTATTCATGTTGACATATGTATATGATGATTTCTAGCCGTTTGAAAAACAAACCCCCGTTTTGCGGGTTTTCCATCTAAAACGCTTATAAATAAAATTTAAAAACATAGTAATGACCAACAGATCAATAAAAACAGTTAGGAAATTTTTTTCATTAATCAATATTACTATATCCTGTTACGAAACTAGTAAATCGCCTAACTATAAAGGAAAACGTAAAAACAAATACGGGAATTTAGTTTTAAATCCATCTAATTAGTATAAAATAGTATGATATAAATATTAAAACCTTAAATAAATAGAAATCAAGGCTGGCATCGTTTTAGGAAGCTCTCAACGTCAGTGGTGTGTTGTTGAAGGAGCTGTTGTGTTATCTCAACAGCCTCGGTAAACACTCGAAGTGGCAGGAACAGCGAAATGCTGCCGACCTACTGACAGGCTTTCTATGGCATCTTATTTATTTGGGAAGTCATTTCTTGTATTTCAAAGGAGCTGTCTACTTTGTCTAACCAATTACTAGAGTGCGTATTAGAACTATAAGAAAAATCAAGTTTATTTTCTACCCTTGACCCAAAAACAGGGGTGTTTGAGGTGTATTAAATAAATAGACTGACTATTCTTTTATAATTAGATATTACATAAGAAAATTAATACCAGCCAAAAACGATGCCAATAATTTTGGATTATAGTCATAGTGTGTGTTTGCCTGTTTTGATTTCTCACTTAAACTACTTTACGAGCTGTGATGAATTGGGGTAAATTAGGCCATGCGGAAATCGACTATTTCTCGCGACGAAATCATTACTTCTTCTTATTATTTTAGTAATAAATAAAAATTTAAATGGATCTCGAAAAATTATCCTTTAAACCGGTATGACAAGAATTATTTTCATAAAACCAAGTAATATAATTAATTAAAATTTCTAACGACGGTATTTAAACGAAATGTCTTTTGTTTCAATAGAATTCTGAAAATTTAAAGCGTTAAATTCTCCCAAAACTTATATAAAATAAAAAAATAATAAGCAACTTACCAAAAGAGCTTTTCAGTCCAACGGCTAGTTCGCCTCATTTTCACTACATTCACAACAGTATGCAAAAATTTATGTCCATCCTACAACACTACAGTTCACAGAGCAATCTCTTACAAGTCAATATAATATCACACGAAAACATTTTTAAACCATTCCTACGTCACACCGTTGACCATGATCGCTTCAATTGCTATTTTACGACCTGGAACAAATTAATATTTTTGTTAATAAACTTGTTAGGAG
Organism: Hebomoia glaucippe; assembly: GCA_025727935.1. NCBI lineage: Eukaryota > Metazoa > Arthropoda > Insecta > Lepidoptera > Pieridae > Hebomoia > Hebomoia glaucippe. The sequence continues at coordinate 5,466,320 of JAOSYY010000015.1, forward strand.
ACGTCGATATGTTGGCAGGCTACAATTAACATACACAAAAAATTTCAGCCGTAATAGCGTTGTATATTTTAAAAATACTTTTAAATACTAACTCGTAGCCAGCTTGTGTATTCAAATTCGTCATTTATATTACATATATACAATGTGTTTTAGTTTAATTAGATTAGCATTAGCCTTAGTTACTTCTTATAACGTTAGGTGTTTGCCAGGAAGTCCCGTAAATATCGATTCAATCCTACCGGATGTTAACCAGAACAAACAAACAAACATTTCACACGTTGTGTTTCTGTTATAAGTTTTGTATACATATGTATGGCTAAGAGCCGTCTTTTTAATATAACAACTACATTTAATACTACTATAAAAATGACTGCAGAATATAGATAATAATTAGTAGTAGGTTAAAAAATTTTTGAATAATTACACTGATTGTTAGTTACGAGTCAAGCTAATCAAAGCGTGTTAAAAAGAGAACTGAAATTAATTTTTTTATAACCCATTAGCGAAACAATTTTAACAACATCGTATTTAGTTCGCGATGATAATGAGTGTTTTAACTAGTAAAGCCTTAAACTTTGTTTAAGATAACTTTATGAATAAGACCGAAATAATTAAAAGCACAAGTTTTAAAAAAATTGCGATTCAAATACGTATATACATTTTACCATATAATTTTTAGGATAGGCTTCTAACATAAATGAAATTATGAATACATCAACGTTACCGAACGTTAATAAAAATCTCTTAAAACCGGCTTTAAATATCCAGACATTTACACAATCACAAGAACCTTTTGTTTTAAAACATAATATATTACTAATATAAAAATATAGTAATTATATGTATCAATTAAACAACTCCTTCAATGAATACAATACAAAACAATTGAATGAAAGTAACTAACAGCCGTTTATCGATGATAATTCTAATACTATTAGGTAACAATACAATATAGTAAATAACGACTATTCGTGATAAAGGAAATCATAAGATAAGGAAACAAACAAGACATCGTGAGAAAGAAGTAAAAGATATTAAACATAAATCTAACACCATCATTCTAAACATTTTTATAACAATAATTTACATGTCATCGAAGTATTTTTTTTATTCTAATAAATAACCTATACTTAGCTAGTGTATGACAATGAAAAATGTTTGACATATTTCGAGTGGCCAAGCAGAGCATACAATTTGCTAGTCACTGAGTAATTTCATTTTTCTTGATTAATTGAAGAATATTACTTATAATTTTTAACGCATTGTTCATAATATCAATAACTAGGCCAATTCTCACTCTTCTTACAGTTTCGCTTCACGTATTAAAATATATAAATATAATATAATACCTTGTCACATTATTAAAAACTCTATGTAATCAATATATTGGAAACGCAAAATAGAAATATCTTTATCAATGACGTAACGAAAATTAAAACAGTTATAGAGAAAATTCGTATCAATTACATAAGATAATTTTAATAACCAAATAACTTAAGCAATCAGCCACTGTAATTAGTACAGAGCTAAGTTTATCAAACACAAATATTAAATTTCATACATTTGCCCGAAATCACAGGCATACATTGTAGAGATTACTCATTCAACTTAGTTATAAGTTATAATAGCTTTTCCAAACTGTCCGCGTTATCAGCAGAATCAACAGACGAAGTAAATATTCGTACGCCTTTCAACATTGTTACGACACCCCTCACTGTGTCACTGTGCTAAACTGGATAACCTTATCAGTTTGATTAAATATTATAGTACGCTAGAAAAGCAGAGTCAACGCACTCAGCCTTAATAACAATTCTCCGATATAATGTGCTCTCTAAATGGTATAAAACAAAAACGTCGATTGCGTCTAATTGTGTCTCTTGTTTCTTTGAAACCACTCAACCGATTTCAATACGGTTCACACTGTGTATTTTTCAGAAGGTGCACAATACAATCATATTTAACTTCATTATAAATAGTAAAAAGACATTTATTAAAATAAATGCGTTACATTGAAACTGTAAGTATGGAATAGTCTAGTTTTGTATAAAACTTTTTACGATTCTTTTTATTTAAGTAAATCGCTTCTGATATTCACCCACTAAAACATATCTCATTTTGCCCCGCAGGTTGTAAAACAACACATAAAACATTAGAATAAAATTATATGATAATAAAATATGTAAGAACAGTGAACTTTTTATCACTACTAAGATAAGTAGAGAATAAATTAGATTGTTTCACACATGTGCTATTCAACCAGTAAAATTAGACAGCAGGAGATAACACAGCGAGAATTCGATTTAAGAGTTTAGTTCGATTTATGCGGTATAAGAAAATTGAACATATAAAGGTGTATTGAAGGTATAATTGTATAGAAGACTTGTAGTCTTCATATGATGTAATGTTAGATATTAAATGGGTGGGAGAAATTTAAAATATATTTTCTATTTCCACCCAGGTTATGTACAACAGGTCATTAGAAGCTATGAAGTGTTATAATTCACATTTCAACATCTGTCTATGAATTTCTTAAAATAATGAAAACAGCTCAAAATACAAAAATAAAATATTTCCTATACAACTGTGAAGCCTAGTTATGCATTCTTCATAACTCTGAAAACTCTTCAGATAATTAATATTTCATCTCGATACTTTTTCATATAAAATTGCTAACTTAACCCTTATATTACATTAAAAATTCCTTCAACAGAATAGCCTAATTGCTTAGAAACAATGTTAAGTAAAACATAATATTTACTTAACACAATTTAATAATACCCCAAGAATTTAAAATATACCTATTTTCAATCACAACCTTCCATCTATGTGTAATAAAAAAACAAAGTTTTTAGTTATAAAATAACTTTCTATCCAATTCAATAAGATCAATCTCCTCAATTTACAGAAAACATTCCATTAATTTTAAGTTCATTTGAAACGATATAAAACTCTAAATCTGTTTTAACAAACCTTTCACCGTCATTATAGGTGGTCTGAATACTACTTCGCTTGCCTTTGATAAAGTTTTATTAACCAAAAACATGGCCCATTTTACTTTGCTCCATTAGTTTTGTCCAAACAGTGTCGAAAACGACATTAATGTCGTTTAATCTCCAATTAAAGATAGCATAAATCATAGTTAATCAGAAAATGCCCCCTTAACTTTTTATTAATGCTATTTTATTAGCTTGACTTTTTACAATAAAATAATTTGTCATTTTTGTGTCATTTTTATAAACAATTTTATAATAAGCTAGCCACGTCTTGTGGTTTCACCTGGGTCATTTTTATTATATATAAATATTGATTTAAGAGTCGAAATAATAATATAAAAATACTCCTTGTAATATTAAGTGCCTGTCAGTGAAAAATCTGTCAAAATTTTCCAACTAACGTATTGGTAGAAACATACAAATAAGCAAAAAAGTAATACATTGTATTTCAGGTATAAGTAACACATATGCATTAATATTTATTTAGAAAGAAAAATAATGATTATAACTATATACTTCAATTCTATATATTACGCATACAAATAAAAGTATTAGAATGATTGATCTTTTAATTCCAAAACTAATTAATCTCCAAAACAATGAACTAAGACTACGCATCCTTTGATACAATACCTCAATCACTTCAGCAATTAAATTGATTTGTTGATTCGAATTAAAATTTAAATAGGCACAATTAAGGAGAAAGTTGTCCTTCAAAGCCCACTCATTGGTACATTTTTGTTGTCCTAATTAAAGTTGGACAAGTACTTAAAGTGTTTTCATGAAGTACCCGTGATGAATCGAAAAGGACAGAGTTTAGTGAATCTTGAACTCAGAGAAAGTTATGTTCACAAAAGCTTAGAGTCCCATTGCGTTTATTCTAACAGTAAACCTTCGTAAAGTAAAGGTATGGTTATGGTTAAGTACTTTCAACTAAATCTAAAACCACACAATAGACTGTTTTACATTTTGATACGCGAAACATCTACTATGAATTTGAGTTTAAATTTACTTATTCAACTTCACGTTTGCTCTTAGATTAACATAAGTAAACGAAAGTTGTTGGACAAAGATTAACTTGATTTAATGTTAAGTTGATGAAACCTCAAATCATATTTAACGTTTCTGACAAACGTAACAATTTGATGTCAGTTATTTCTTACAAAAATGCCCGCGACAGCCATGATGATGGAATCTAAATGTTTGTACAAACCGAAGTCGAATTAGTAACATCAGCTATGTTAGTTAGGGCCCAATTAGCATCTGTTAGCAAGCTTCCACTAAGGGCACCAACCTCTAACCTCATGCAGGGTTTCGATACACTGACCTACTTCAATCTATTGCTTCATTGATCAAATTTCAATCGGTATCCATAATGCTATTAAATCCTAAGCTTCAATGTTTAGAGGTGCTATTAAAAACTTAAAAAAACATATATTTCAGAATACATAACGTAGACACCGAGTGATTTACTTTAAGATTAGTTGTAAGCTATGAGATATACTCATAAATAGGTACACTTCGTGTTAAGCGATATAGTGTTAAATACTGCTGACAACTCCAGTTAAAACAACAAAGTAAATAATCTTAATTTTAGATGTGATCAACAAAACGACAGAGGCGATTTCACATTATATAATTTTCTAAAATATTCCATATTAAAATATTGTTAAGAAATTAGAAAGTGTAATGAAACATGATACACAACTCCAAAGTAAGTTGCTAAATGACATAACACAACTTGTGGTTTAACTTTTACCTAAAACCGCGAGAAAAGGTACGTGTCAGAAGGCGTGGATACTTTGAGATGACATGCGGTTTCTATGCGCACCCGCAGCCGTGGGTGAGACCCGGACACTAGAACAAGCAATAGTTCTTCTGTATTACCTATATCGCTTTCAAACAAGCTTATGTCCACATAAGGTATGATTTAATCTACAGATTTACCATTTTATCCTAGACCATTATTTGCATAACTATTTTAATTTTTATCTAGTTTTTGATAATATTAATGTATTTTATAACCCTATCAATTTATACAACATCAAGTACGTAATCCGATTTGTTTAATTAAATGCTAGTAGTAATTTTTCTACTCCATCGCAAAGTGCTTTTACAACATTCTATTAAGAATTGCTTAGAGTTTCCATAATTCCTATAATGTATCAGATATTAGCTACATTAAGTGGGTGTATCGAAACCAATATCACATTAACTGAGGTACAAGTAAGCACCTTCTGCTAGAGGAAATTGTGGTAGAGTGAATGTCCTCAGCACCGTTAACCATACAAGATAAGTCCGGTTAGTAATAACTATGTATTCAATGATGATATAAACTATATAGCATGCAAAATGTTAAATATAAATAACTGAACTGCTTGCTTCGGATCGTTTATGTGATAGCTTTACAAGCGCTATTACGTTAGATACACAACTTTTTTTTAAAATGCTGTTTCATACCGATATTCTGAATACAGCTGCCAGCGGCGTGTAGTTAGATACTTCAAAAGATTGAAAAGTGATTGAAAACTAGTTTTAGGCTAAATAAATCACTATATTTGCAATAGCTTCTCGGATTCATTCCAGAATTTCATTGCGGAATATTGAAGTCTGTATTTTGATTTCAGTACTCGAATGCTATACCTATATGTGTTTTGGTTGATGAAAAATGGGTAGAAAATATTACACCGAATTATTTTTTAAATTTCTTCCCATAATCTGTAGACCGAACATACTAACCAAAAGAAGTCTGCTTGTAATATGAAAATGACAATTCTTTTTTCAATTTCATATGGAATTATATACTGTATCTACTTATAACAGAAACACAATTTATAAAATTGTAATCTGTAGGTTTGTCAGTCTTTTTTTCCAGATAAACTCTGAAATGGTTGAATAGATTTCAATACTTTATCTAACTAACGTTATTAGAAGTAATTTTGATTACTTTTATACATAAAATAAACTTGTAAAACCGCGGGGCACAGTTACATATTATATGTTAATAAGAGTTCCATTCTTTTTTGTTTGAATAACATTTATTTATAAATCGTTTAACTGCAAAATCTTGTTTTCTCTTCAGTAATGATAAAAATATGAACAATAATAAAAGCATATTGATAGGCTAAACAATTAAGAGGCTCGCTACTTGAGAGTTGATGGGTCAACAGGCGACAACGATTGGACATATTGGACATAATTATATAAACGCTGAAGACCCGTGATTTCAGGCGGTCAACGACATACCACAACATTCTATCACGTACTCCAATATCTATAACTCAAGACAACTACATAGCTGGAAGATTAAGTTTTCTTATTACAATTTTCAACAAACCATCTAAAGTCTACTTGGTGGTAAATATCGCATGACATCATAAAATATTTAACAATGTATTATTGACCTATTTATTTTTATTTCGAATGGCCCAGATCGATTTTAAATGTACTATAGATGTTTCTTTCACCCATTTTATACACATAACCAGATTTATCAAGAACATGCGTGTAAAGATTAGAAAATTAGGAAACGCATACTAAAACGTATACGAACCCTACCTTCATGGAACTTGTAGGCGTAAAACGCAGTGTTCTTCCGCTGGATAAAGGAAAGTTTTTCAACAATTTTTTTTATTTTTTTTTTTTGCTAACAAAAAATAAATACTAAAATTTCGTCTATGAACTTGTTACTTTCCAACGAACATTAGACCTTTAAACGACAAAATTAAATAATAAGACCACAACAGTAGACATATTTAATTATTAATCCCATAATACGACATGTTTTATTCCATCCAGTGGGATTAAGTTTTATATACATACTTATGGTTAACGACTTAATAATTATAAACAGATAGAAGCTCGAAATCACGATTCGATAAAATCTTATAGAGTTAATCTTGTTGATTATGATCGTTTGATAGGTATTTTATAACTAACATATTATTTCTGTTTAATCGAAAAACTTGAATCTTATTTTTTTATAATTTAGAAAATAGATTGTATCTTTAATAAGAATATTTAAACATTAACGTGATCAATGATATTTCAACTAATATATGAACATATATTTACAACTCGTAACTGAAAACCATGTTGACAACGTAAGCTTTCAAACGAAAGAATCGCTTCAAAATGGGATCATTCGTTTTGCACCTACGACACCTCAAAAAGGCAGATTAATAGATACGTTAAAATTACAATAGCGGTCTTCTTGTGTAGGCTTTAAAGTTTTGAAACAAAGGAGTAAATTTGAGTATCAGCCACTTTACACACAGTTATCAACTATATACATTTTAAGCTTTTCCACCTTCATATAGGATAACGGTTAAAAAGTAAATTATTTTAGAAATAGGATGTAAATGAAAACAAATAGGCACCAGCATATTACAAGATGCTTTTAAAATTTTCTCACGTGACAAGCTGCGATAAAAAAGGCATAGTCTAATGGATTCTAAATGTTTCGGTGAGTGTAAAATTTTCTAATAAATAAACAAGTGAAAGTAACGAGAGCTTTTTACTAAGTATTTTTCATGATAACTGATATTTTAGTTCAGAAGACAGTTCATACACTTATAAGCAATGTCCAGTAATATTATCGTGCTATTAAACCATGCCAATTAATAGTAATAGGTAAGGTAAGTAATCATGTATACAAAAATCAAGAAGAGTAGGGCATTGCTAATATTATATATAATAGAATTTCATATAGTAAATATCGTTACAACTTTGAATTCTTCAGAATGTGTCATCTATTCTTACGTTAGAGAAGCTTCAATATTAGGAAGGGCAAGTTTTCCAAATAGAACATACGAGCAAATAATATACGTAAAAATCTCAAGCCCTCTGTCAAGACTCAAAATATTCTTAAATTCCCAAGAATATTTATAAACCTAAAATACCAATAAATAAACTTTTCAATATTCCGCAGTTTAAGCTAATAAAAACTTTCTTGTTAAGATGATATAGGATTGCAACAAAACATCATCAATAAACTGCACATAAATAAATCAATTACGGAACAAAACAAGGCTGCGCGGGCGCACGGCGCGGCGCTTGATGTTATCTCGCCAGGATGATGAGTGCCGACGGCTATCTATGAGATTCGTCATACTTAATCAAATCTTGTCATATTTCTAGTAGTTTCTTTATTCGGTAAATAAATTGATGTCGTTAATTCCTAGACAGACCACGTGTTCCGGGTGATCATAAGTTAATAAGAAATTTTATCATTTTTTGTATTATTTATAACGCGTTATAATAATAAAACTAATACTAAATTTTATTACTTTTAGACAGAAGGAAAAGTGTTAATATCTATTTTAAATTATTACTTTTATAGTCAGTATCATTTGTACTTTAAAAAAAAACCCCAAAGGCGGTGTAAATATTAGAGGTTAACACTCGGAAACATTTTATACCAAGCCTTATAATACATCTGCAAACTTTGCAAAGCACGGTTGCTTTACATTTTTTCACGAAAAACCGTTTTCTTGGATTTATACCATTTTTACATACGAATCACGTACACACTAGTACCTAGACTCAGAAAAAATGTCACTCAACCATGAAGCTACATAATATTTCAGTGTTTCTCTTGCAATTCATATATTTTTTCGTGTGCTTTGTCACCTTAATTGTATTTTACAATTATCAAAATTTCATAGTAAATTAAGTTCTGAATTTCTATATCATAAAGGCGGGAAAGAAATTTTTAAATCTAGATATTAACAAATTAAAAACAATATTAAAATAATAGCTAAATTTTATAATAAATAAATCGTTTAATTATTATGAGAATTAAGGCCCTCTTGAGCTATGTTTTAAAAGGTTTTTAACCTCACTAGAAGTAGTTAATCAGCTATGAAATTTGCACATGACAGACAAGTATCAATTTACAGAGTTGATCCCAACACATACACCGACAATATCTACAAATGGTGCTGAGGAAGTAGGAAGTTATAAAGCAACAGAAATAGTCATATCAAATAAATATTAAATGGAAATCGATTTAGTCGTGAAAATATTTCGTCAATTATATCTTTAATTTGAACATCCTTAACATAATTTTCTCAAAAAATAGGAAAACGACACGTGAAGACGGTGTTTTTGTCTTGTTTCGTTAGATATTAATAACAAGATTTTTAAAGTTTAAAATACAGACATTTATTAATAAGTTATCAGTTTTATACCCCGCCCAACCAAAGTATATTATGTGTCCAAAAAAATCATAAAATCAGTTTTAAAACTATAATAAAAATTACAATATTTTATTATACATGTACATACAGTAATGTATTACTATACTGCAAATAAAACTGATCTTAACATTTGCTTATGAATTTCACATTACCTACAATAAAGATTTATATCGTCTTACCAAGTATTGTGAGATGCAGAATATTTACATAGCAGATGAGATATGGCCTATTTGTGTTTTATGTCGTGTTTCTGAAAATAAGGGAAACAGAGTCATTTTGAAACTATTGTATATACAAAAATACTATACCAAGTCATAAACACCATTTATAAAACGAAAATAGGTAGACGAATTTTATTGTTCTATGCTTTGTTTGTTTATCAGGAAATTCGAATGAAAACTAATAAATAAGCACAACAATAAATGCTACTCACTTTGTAAAAAGACAAAGTGTAAAATCAAGTAATTCTTAAACACTTGTTAACATTAAAATCATCATAAATATCATTGTTGTTTGATGTACGTCTATAAATATCAAACTTTCTTAGAGACATGATTTTAATTTGTAACCATTGAATCCCTACGTAAAAGATTAAAATAATCGCATGGCAAAGAGCGTCACTAATACAGTGGTCTAGTCAGGAAGCGAATCCGATACCGATGAACTAATGGCAAGCTGCGACCACGCTGCGCGCGTCACTTTACATTATTCTATTTATCGCAAACAATTTAAAACATTTCGCCACTTATGTCTGACCTGAAATCTCATAGCTTTTATTAACTAGACGTGAATTCCTACAATATCTGATTTATATATTAAGAACGTGGCATGATTTTTAAATTTATAATTGAGTTCCTGGTAAAAATCAAATGCAAAGAAAACACAAGATTTTATCTTAGAAAATGCTAGGTAAGCTATTTAAAATTAATTCTTATATCCTCATTTTTATAATAGGAAATAGATATTACATATAAAACCTGAATCTATTTGAATAATATCTTTAGGCCGGTTTGCACAAAAAATCTTAAGTTTCGTATTCGAAGCTAACGAAATAAATAATTTCTCTTAGGCAAAATAATCGATTTAACACATGCATGATACAGTTCATAAATTCCAATTGGATATTAAAGTAATGTGGGAAATAGATCACAAAACACAACGACAGATTGTTCACTTATAAATAGTAAAAATAATCAGAATGATATATGAGTGCATAGAATCGCTACCACATAGGACGGGTTTAATCGATCGAGTTTTATCGCGAGTATTCAGTGAGAACCGGCCGGAGGGAACCACTCAATATTTTATTGACATTCTATATTTATACAGAGCTGTTATAATGAGTGATATTAACGTTTTTCGGCAGACATTGCCAAAATCATTATGATTCGATTCGGTTTATAATAAATTAAGCTACTTACGATACATGGTAACTGTAATTTTATAATTATTATGTATAACCAATATTATTATATTATAGTAGAAAGTCTTCATATGGAGAATTATTATTTTACATTTTAAAAATATTTTTCACCTATCTGATTAATTTTTTACCTATACAGACTTCACCATATATTCCTTTATAATATTTACTTGAAGAATACTGAGATGGGCTTATTTATAAACTTTTTAATATTGTATTCCAACGATCAAAATCGATTTAAGCTGAAATTACTTGTACAATGAATTTTTATATTTAATAAAGCAATCGATAAAATACAAATGTATGTTTGATAGGATTAGGTTCATGTTACAATTTACAACTCTATAAACATACTCGTCGAAAACCGATTAATGTAACAAGCTGTAAAATTTTATTCGAGAATTGATAGAATTTGGACAAAACTTAATGACAGTATAATGGTACCAGCACACTATTCTTAGATCTGTTTCCAGACCTACCTCAATGTTGAATGAGCTGAAATCTAGACACTTATTACTGCTTAACGTAGTATTAAAAGATTACATGTTAGTTTGAAAGCTTTTGAAAAAAACCCATTGAAAATTCTTATACTATCTGTCAAAACAGAAAATCTATAATGTGTTTTGGAAATATCGAACATCTACTTTTTACCTTAAAGCTACTATATTTACATTGAGTTGTTATTTCTAGATGCGATGGTATATAAACGTTAAACTAATTGAAAAAAGTTTTATATTGTGTACGCTGTTGCTTTCTAACGTCAACATATATATTTTTTCCTAAATCTTATAATTGTTCTTTCTAAAAGTTGTAACAAATATCTATTTAATATTTTTTTATCATACACAAAACTATAACTATTACAATTTAAAATATTACATTATGTTATCTGTATTCTTTAAAAAAAAATGTACAGATAATTCAATTACTTAAATAAATGACGTTTCAATAAAACTGTCACTAACTTGTCAACAACTACACGGATATCTTGTTCGTTTATATCACACAGATAAGTTAATTACACGATATGAAATTCAGCTGCAAGAGAGTTTGAGCGCGCATATCCGTAATGTGAACTCTGAAATGACATTGGTTATCTATATTATAAAAGCCACTAATTAAAATAGAAAATCGATTTATATTTTAGAATATTCATATATCGGTTTGTTAAACTTTACTACGAATATTCATAATTTGAAAATTATTATTATATTTGATTGAACACATAGCTATTGTAACACTTATTTGTATTCGTATTTCTTTGTACAATAAATTTTTTCTCATCGAAAAAATTTCCGTCAAGATAATTTGAGTCCTCATAATATACATTATAAAATCAAGAATTCTTACAAGTGATAGACCTTTATTAAAATAAGAAACAACTACAAACTAATCGCTGAAAAATATAATGAAATTTATGATCGTAACAAACATTTTAAAAGTGAGATCTTTGTACACTTATAAAAAATTCAGCTATTGTGAAAATATTCTACAATTACAGCTTACCGTAATTATTGAAACACTAAAAACAGTTGCCTTAAAAATTAACACTTCACTATTTTGTTTATAATATAAAAGAAAACAATATTTAATTAACAACAGAGCTTTATATAGTTTTTTTTAAGAAATGATTTCCCGGCTTTTCTCTATGAGGCGGTACACGTTGCGCCTGCGTTCGTCCGCAACTAACAGCTTTCGACTGTTTGAAAAGGGCTAGGTACTTCCAGGAATGTTATAGTAAAAGTTCATGTAATTATGCGACACTTGTACTTAGACGTGTAATCGTCACATGTTTGTGATAAAGCGCCATTTTCTAAGTGATTTATGGACCATAGATGCATAATAAATTTTGTAATTTTGAATGTTTGTATTGTTTTTATAATTCTTTTAAATATTCAATGCCTGTAGAATTAAATATTTTAGGAATAATGCCAACTTTTGTAATTTTAGTGATAATTTAATTACAATTAATGAATTAATAAAATTTCATTAACATATATACATATTACAAAATTTCAAAATTAGTCATTTAATTGGAGATGAAAAATTAGATCAATTTAATGACAAGAACTTTTGTATGTACTAATCTATAAGATATTTTTGACGATTATTTAAATTCTTTATTATATTAATGTAACTTAGTGATTAAAATATGTTACTATAATTATTGGCAGTTGCTTGTTTAGTAAAATGTTTACGTCTTAAAAATAATTTGCATAACCATCAAAGAGCTCGGAAAATGTACATCTATCTATCATAAGATCCTGGGATTCAATAATTTTAAAGAACGCCTGAGTGATTTATTACGGATAATCTAAAAACAATGACAGGAAGATTTCCTCGTCGAAAATCGCTTGATGTTCCCGCGGGAGAGAATTTTCTTATTAGACACGGTCTATTGCAATTTCGCAAGATCACGTGTTTTCATGATTTAATAATGTTTTTTTGTATAAATATTATTGTGAAACAAACAATACCTTAAATATATTTTTTCCAAAATATACAATTATATGTATTGCTATGAATCTATTTAGACATTTTTAAATTTTAGTGTTGTTCCCAAACAGATTCTTTTTATGATATAAAGGGTTTTTAAATAACAAAATTTAAATGAAAATGTATCTGATTAAGCAACATTATCGTTACATCTTAGATCCATTAATAGTTTATATTAAATCATAATACAATTTTTGGTTCATTGCGTATTATAAGAATTCTGAAAAAAAAATTCAAGACAGACAAAAATTTTAAATTTTTTTAGTGGTGTAACCAAAATTATATCGATAACATATTAACAATAAAACTTAATTGATTCAAGTAATAAATACCTGTAACTATCCCCAATCGCCATTAGATCGACGAATTGCCTTAAAGTTTGGAATTTTACATCAGTGAACGCTTTCACAGCACCGCTCCAATTTAAATTCCTTTTCACATACCCTTCGGCTATATCGACTATCGACTAGGATTTATCGATAGCCGCCATACCTAGCACATTGACGAGATGACGGGACCACACAGGGTACGGCACTATTATTCTTGCCCACCCCCATAGAACCCGACTCTGTAATCTCTATTACTTTCTTATTAAGATATTAACTGCTAGTCGCAAATGTTATATTGATTGTAGACTCTCACCGACAGATGAGAACTAGGTTTACGACGGCAACGAGACCGTGTAATTAAACTTCATTTTGATTAACGTTTGGAGAAATAGAATTAAAAAAGAACAATATTTTTAAAATGATTTCTTATTTTCTATTTAATCCTTTACTTTCAGTTTATTAAAGCTTATCAAAAGACATTTTAATGGCATTATTCGCAGATATGAATTATTTTTAACGGTAATGCTATAAACATATTTAACCAGGAGCGATTAGAAACCAAAACGCAACGGATTAGCGCAAGACATTATTTTACTAAAACTCTAAGCAGGCTCGTCATAACATAAAATAAAAAGATTAAAAAATAATTCGTAAATTCGTTAAGTTTAAGTATTAACTTCCAACTAATAAGGTCAAATTTCAAAATTAGTTGTCTATATTTACAATATTTATTTTAACAATATATGCTTGTTTCCATAAAATAAATATACTTAACTTTTATAAATTATAAAGAAATAATATAAGCTTTCTTAACTGCTATATTAGTATGCTTAAATATTTAAATATAGAATCACGAAGTTATTGCAACCGTTTTCAATGTCGAGAACCGATTTCAATTCCAATAAAACACCGAGAGCATCGTTTGATTGTAAAGGAAATGTAACGGCGTAACATGTGCGCTAGCGCATAGCAGTGATAAATCTAATGATAATAGTCGAGTGTAGTGGATGCCGCCGCGTCCAACGATTTATAATAACATGGGAATGACGTGAGGTGCATGGTGTGATTTACAGGAAATAACCTATTTTGTTACTTTTTATTAATATAAGTCCTAACAAGTCACACAATACTCGAAATAACCATGATCATTATTAAAAATTCAAATTAATACTACGAATCTATAATGGCGCTTCCAATATTTGTCTTATATACATTAATTCATTATAATAAGGACGAATATAATTTTTAATTTCGACAATGGTTTTAGATGAAAGATTTTAAAAAGATCTGACCACAGAAAAATATGTTATAAGGATACATATTATATTGCAATATTTTACTTAAATTATAAATGTGAGGCTTTATATATGTTTCTCGTTGCGGAAAGGCGAATTATAAATTGGATGAAATTATACACAGGTAGACTATAATTTATTCTAGCAATATATCACTTTATTGTAACTAGCGCGCTTCACTGTGACCTAATATATTTACTGTCATATTAAAAGTATAAATGTAAATTGGTAACATGTTATGGACGTTAATGCAAAATATTATTTAATTTTTCAATCAAACATTACATGGATTCGCGTGACGATAGTAACATCGAGGTTGCAATAAATCAGAATCATCAAGTGGCTATAATCGATGCACCGAGTCGATGCAGACAATCGATTTATAATCGTCTCCACTTGGGAACTACATGTTCTAGCATTTTAAAGTACCTTTTACATCGTTTTTAAACATAGCTGGTTGCAAATTTTGTGCGATTTTTAAATATTTTAATTTTTGATTGGTCCTTAACATTGGAGGAACTTACACGTTAAGAATCGATTTAGCATATAAGGCACGATTTAGGATACTAGTGTATGGATAATTAAGGTATGGGATTAATACAAGTAGACTTAAAAGGGTAAATTTTTTTGCATATGATAAAACGCTCACACAAGCATAAAGCTTCACAGATATGGTCTAATTATTATATTATTATAGTATTAAAATATTAAAGAACTGTTGTCTAGGATATATAAAAAATATTTTTTGTTAATTTTCAAATACCAGTAATGACTACCTAAAAGCCTTAAAAAGTATTTTATCGAACTAAGGCGAGTCAAAAGAAATACCTGGGCGACAATAAAATTAATCGTTAATACAAAAAATTCAAAGCATTTCTTTAAACCTTATCAGGCGTTATATTGACAAATGAGAAACGCCTCTACTGAAGCCCTTGGGTAAGAATTAATTAGACGTTTTATTAATTTGAAGGCGGTAACTCAACTACTGATCACGCGGTATCGTTTGAATTCTAAATTTTTAAATTGTAAAGAATATTGGAATGTTTTTCTTTGAAATATCATTATTAACATAAGTCGTCTATCAAAAATGCAATATGTGTACACCTACAATTAGTATATAGAAGTTCTATTTGTACTAATTTAATATTTATTAATTAGTAGCAAAATCTATGTAAAATCAATAATCTTGTATTTTACGTATAAAGTAGTTTATATTAAGAATATGACAAAAAACGGGAAAAAATCTTGTTTTCAAAGTTCGAAACACGATTATGCCATCTAGTAGGCAATAGATGTACTATTATTATCAGTTGCACACTATATTAAAAAAAAATATGTGAAAACCCTTGTGTTTATGTTTTATATTTATTAATATATTATAAATCTATTGTGTTTTTTTTTAATTTATATATATCCTTTATTTTCGTCTATGATTTTTATTTTTAAATAAACTCCTTATGAATTACTGTACTAAATTATTTTACTATATACCTCGTTTAAGAATGTAATTCCTTTTTTATTTGTATTTTTAACATGTAATCAAATGGTTGGATATAAAAGATTGATACGTTTGTTACAAACAAATACACATCAAAAACATACCACACCTAGGGCTTTCCAAAGACGTTTATCAAATAAATTTAGGGCAATATCTTCGCGATTTCAACACTTCCCTATTTAAGATAAACAATCTGCCGAATTTATCTCGTCTACAGATATCATACTATTGCTCAAGAATTCGGAACCTTAATCTTAAAACTGTCAATTACACGTAGATATAACCAAAAAAATGATCAAATGCTCTCAACTTTATCTAAAACTTACTTTTATTCATTCGAGTGTTTAGTGCTAGTTCTGTAAGGTGTTCATGTGAGTGTGTTGATAGTTGATAACTTGGGGCTTAAAGCAACGTAGGGTCTACATTCTGAATAAAAAGATGATGGACCGCCCCAGTACTAGTCGGCAGTCAATGGATAAGGTGGAAATGTTCGAAGTTCGCGAACATGTTCCTTACCAGGCCGAGGTGACCAGAGCACCAGCCGCGTATGACGAGGAGAGTGGTGAAATGTATGAGTCCTCTTGGAAATCAGCATGGACTGCTATCTGTCAATTCGTGAATCTACTTCAGCATATGCAGATTGCTATAGTCGTTTTCTCTCTATGGCGATATGCTTTGACTTCACAGCCAGATGGATCAATTACCAACTTACAACTGCACATCGTTTTTTCTGGCACGGGAGTATGTACTTAATATATTAAATTACTCAGTGCTCAATATTGTTCGACTCTTTTTCTACACAGCCAAGTTCTTGGTGTCCGAATCATTCTATTGACACAATGTTGTTTTTAAGATAACCAATTTTAAGCAACTTAATCAATAATATTGGAACAAATAATAAGAAGCTCTCATTTCACTTATTTTAATTTAATTCACTTTAGTCAAACTCGTAAGTCAAAAGTCCATTCTATCCTTCCTGAATTATTATGGAATTTTAAAACTTAGCTTTTTAATTGTAGACAATTACAAATTGGAGTTAAGTTGAGTGAGTTTTCGAGTTATTTAAGTTAACAATAAGATGTAATAATATTTTTAAGTAAAAACGTAAGCCATCGTATATGAGAAAGGAATGATTGGAAAATATTTGTTAAGAATAATTATAAGAAATATCACATCCTTAAAAATGTAAATAGAAGAAAAGGATAGAAAATAAACACAACATTCGTATACAATTAGGGTAAGAGATTTAAACGATACTAAATCTTATAAAAATAATACTTTTCAGTATCAACTGTTTCTGGTAGAGTCAATACTGACTCTTCATAGACACAACACTTGGTCCTATCAACTGAGTATGGACAGTAAACGGGTTGTACATGGATGTCTGCAGATTCTCGGAGCCTTATTTGTCCTAGCTGGAACTTTCCTTGGGCTCTCACAGGCTAAAATGCAGATTAGTTCGGCTCATGCCATTTGTGGTAAGAATTTTATTGAAGATATTATCTACACACTCCTAAATAATCTATAACATGTGATACTGATAAAAATAACCAGCAAAAACTAGCCGATACATACATGACTCATAACTTAACTTTTTATTATAACGTTAATTCGCGACATTTCTTACGTACCATATTTTGCATTTGATTAAATGACAAGGTTTTTTTGAAAAATAGTTATCATCTGAAATTTGCAAACATTAGTTGTCTATAAAATTTATATTTTACGAATAATCAATATCGTTATTAAAAAAACCATCGATATTAAGGCAAATTAAAAACAACTTCAGGTTTTATAAGTGATTTCAATAAACTCTAAATGTATATGATAAAATAAATTGTTTGAAGATGTAAATAATTGTTTCTTAATTTTTTTTAACTTAGTTTTTCAATATAAAATTTAAGTCAAATAAAATCTAGTCATCACACTATACAACTACATATAAAGATAGGAATATATAGCATTTATATATTATATTATTAGGGTTAATATTATTTCAGGTGTTGTCGCACTGGCTTTCACGATGATGAGTTTTATATCTGGAGTAATTGCGCTTTTCTCGTCAAAAGTCCGTTTACTCCTAAAAAGCAATCCTGTAAAGATATTCCATGTAGCTGTGGGAATGTTCGCATTGACCATGGGTCTTATAACTATGATCTTAGGTTTCAATAGTGTCAGGTTCACTACCACACAAGGGCCTCTAGCCACAGCTCTGATCACATTCGTGGTAATGATCTTGGTGTATACTCTGGTGCAGCCGATTGTAGACCTTATATCAACAACAAGAAATACGCTATGACTGTTCGAAGTCGATGGCTCTACTGATGGAGATAGTAGAGCATAAAACCTTCTTTTACACTTTTCTACTTTACCTTAATTAAAACAATACAAAAAAAAAAGAAAAAGTATGACACACCTAATCTTATTTATTAAAAGCTATTTAATATTTATTAAAAATTTAATTTATTGTCTTAAATGTAAGAATTTACAAAATTTTTATTCGTAATTACAATTTACTATTACGTTTAATAATGTTGGTTATTAATTTGAATACGCGTGGGCAGAATTTGAAGTTCACTTAATTAATATAGGTATAGTTCTGGTTTTCTGTTTGTAATCGTAAAGGTACAAGAATTTAAATTTGCTTTTTAGCATGGTTAAAAAGCAAAATTAATTTAATGACATCGTTGATATTAAATTAACTATATAATAAACTAGTGGACAACTAATAACTGAAACCCTTAACCGGCAATATACCATAAATTTTTGATTTGAAATTGGTAATTTGATTTTTATAATTTTAAAAAGTTTTTATGTTTAAAACTCTTACCAAGTAACAAGTTCTCTCTAAACCAAATTTGTCAATAACAAAAATTCATGGTGTCTTTACGACAATGTGTGTTCTTTAAATCAAGTGTTGTATAATATGCGGATTTTTAAAGTGTTGTGGATTGTTAAATACTTGTATTGTTATTTTTGTATAATAATATAAAGTAAAGTTTAGTGAACTGTGTGTTGGTTATAATTTATAATAAAATATTTTTCAAAATATTTAGTTTTATTAAATGACCAAAATTTATATCTGATTGTATTCAAAGATTTTCGTAAATCTTATTAATAATAATTTAGTGACAAGAACTCCATTCAAAAAGGATAATAATACAGTAATAAGAATAATTCGTAATAATATTGTCTTAATTATGATGTTATACCAACGCCATCTACAATAAAGTTTTCAAAACACAATAGTTTTATGTCAGGCATTAGTTACTTGCAAAAATATTTATTATTTATATTTCATAATGTATAATTACCTAATAGCTACCATTGCCTGAATTTTGCTTTATTAATTTTATACAGAACAATACTATAAATCTACTGTAGTAATTTAAGTTTGTATTATCATTCTACACTCCTACATCTGGCAATAAAATGTCATTGTCAATTCCAAATTTCAAATTGTCATCGTCCGGCTTCATCAAATATCAAACAGCTTAAGTGAATTTGGATACTCTAAACTTGTTAACAAGAAATTCATATTATTTAGTGAAAGAGAATTGTTATCTAGCTGACACTATGGTAATTATAGATATATTTTGTCAATAAGTGTTCAAAAATACCAGAAGTATTGCTTTGATTTGTCGCCATTAGGTTAGCGACTTTTTGCTTGGTCATTGAACACAAATACTTTTATTAATGTTAATATGGACTATATTTCATACCTATTTCATTTTAACAGGCTCGTCGTTATGATACTCGAACGACCATATTTTCGCCGGAAGGTAACTAATTTTAATTATATTTTACGATGGTAAAAAGTACATAGGTACATAATTTATATAAAATAACTTACAGGCCGCCTGTACCAAGTTGAATATGCTATGGAAGCTATCAGCCACGCCGGTACCTCCCTCGGAATTTTAGCTACCGATGGCATTCTTCTAGCTGCGGAGAGAAGAAACACTAACAAACTTCTAGATGAAGTATTCTTTTCTGAGAAAATTTATAAGTTAAATGATGATATGGTGTGTTCAGTTGCTGGTATAACATCTGATGCTAATGTTCTGACAAATGAGCTGAGATTGATAGCTCAGAGATACTTATTGCAGTATGGTGAATCTATACCTTGTGAACAACTTGTTTCATGGCTTTGTGATGTAAAGCAAGCTTATACTCAGTATGGAGGTAAACTTTTAATTATTAAAAATATATATATGTCATTTTAAACCTAACATGTATTCCGAAATTGCCTTCTCCTTGGCTTATACATTTCATTAAATAAATAGTTTTATAACCAAAAACATAAACTGTCTGACATTACTATTAATAACTTTACATTCAGACTTAATTGTTATTTATATGGATATATATATATATATATTATATAGTTATCAATCAACCTGAAAAGTTGTTATTTTTTTAATGTTTATTATTACACTAGCTTTCACATACAACTTTGCTTGTGTTCATGGTGATTTTTTGTCAACCACAATCTATAATTATTGGACTTTTACTAAGGAACCCTACTTTATTTGAAAATGTAATAAATGTATAGCCTAAACCAACTGTAATAAATGTATAGCATAAACTCAATAAATGTACTATCCAACATTGCAAGAAATTTTAAAAACAGATCAGCGGATCCTGACATTAGTGCATTCAAACACACAAACTTCGGCTTTATAATTAGCATAGATTGATTAGTTCATACTTTTATTTAAGGTAAAAGACCTTTTGGTGTGTCAATTCTTTACAT
>JAOSYY010000015.1:5506026-5516191 GCA_025727935.1 Hebomoia glaucippe
ATAGGCACCCACCTCGCGCAGTGTCTTGTCAGGAATTTATAAAACTAACAGTGTTTCGCGGCTTGACTCGCGCCATTGTTTATTATATATGATAATAGAAAAATAAAAGTAGTAGTCTACGATAACGCAGATATTTAGGAACTAAATATAACGTTAACAATCAGCCCATGAAAATGGTGTTAATAACAGTCTAGTCGTATCGGTTCCTGATTGCAGACACTGACAGACAATAATTTGATTAATTATGAATTGATGATTTTTACATCACAGTCGATCAGTTAAATGTTATATATATATATTTGTATAGATACCAGAAACAAAAACAGCGCATTACGTATAAGCAATACTGTGTTAACAAAATTCCACTGAATATTGTACAGTTAATAATATTTTCATATTAATGTATGTTTTTTAAACTTGTTTTATTAAGTAGGTAGACAAAAACCTGTCACTCTTCAGACTGCCTGGGGCCATCAGGTTAAATAATTCAGTGAACTATTTGTTAAGCACCTTCTAAGGTGGGAAGTGTATTGTGCTGCTTTTTATAAAAGCGTTCTAATTAATAATTTCTATAACTGCAAAAACAACTTGATTTAATTATTGGCCTGTTTATTTATTCTTTGTATATAAACTCAATTCCAGTGGCAATATTTTATAAAACGATTCTTTCAAGTATGTTAATAACAATTATCAATTTATATGTTGCAGAAACTGAAAAAGTATTAAACAAGCAGAAGTCATTATTATTTTTTAATTATTAGCAATACAGTTGCAACTCACCAAATATTTCGACGATTAAATTTTTATTAATTCGCGTAACACAGTAGTGTCGTTTTATCACTATCACTAAGAATGTCTTTTGCAGCCGATCATCGCCTGAAGTAACTCCAGCACACAATACGCTTCAGTCCCGTTGCGATCTTGCCAAAAATCTCGCTAACATTCACAATGCATAACAAACACTTTCAGGTGTCCTCCTTTAAAATAATCCGCGACGAATTTCCCTGTCATCGGCTGTGTCCTTCGTACGTGTGTTCGCCGAACAGTGACATGGAATTGGTATTCACTTGCCGCCAAAACTCTCTTCGCTAATTGGGATGCACGCGGCGTCCTTAGCTTTCCTCTTTATGAAACAATGCGTGATAGCACCCTGGGGTGATAATCGGTCCATCGTAGCTGCTAGGTCGAGGTTATAATCGTCATAGTGGTAATGAGTTGCGGGCGACGAGATAGCGATACCGGTACGGAATGAAGGCCTGCGCGCGTTGTAATGGCACCAAGTTGAGTTGCGAGTTGGCCACTGGGTTAGCGGTGCTCCTTTTCCTGCTTCGCTTAATGGCAATGCCTACTTGCGTGATAACTTGTTCGGGAACCAATTAGCCAATTACAAGTGGAAAACTTTATATAAAATAATGCAATTTGTTGTTTAGAAAATTACGATGGTAGTAAACGTTTGTGGGGGTCGAAAGTTCATGAAATTTATTTATTACTTTTTTTAATTTCATTTATTTAAATATACAGCATTGAACTATCATAAATCTAAGTTATTTTGAGCTTGTTTCGATGTGTTTCAAAGATAATGTTTATTAAAATTGATACATGCTCAATAAATTTTAATTTGGTATACAAACGGAAGTATAACAAATTAAAATTTATTACCCTTAGCTACACCCCTTAATAAGAAATGGTATTTATGTATTTTAATAAAGAAATAAACCAATAAATAATAAATGAAAATTCTATTGTATATAGTTTCTGTCATGTTTATTGAAAGTATACTAACTGCATATATAAGTATATTCTGTGTACATCAGTCTGAATGAGCTACAACACTAATTGATTCCACCGCAATCTCTCAGAACATGTGACAGTTACGATAGAATAGAACACAATTACATCTCATTAGAATTCTAGACCGAGATGTTTTAGTCTGAGGCACGGCCGTGCAATATAATGAAAGCGAAACTCCAAATAAAACGTTTCCCATATAACGTAATGTTTGTAATCAAAATCGAGATTAAGATTGTATAACATATCTGGAGCAGAAAGTGTTCACATTGCATCGGTAATTCAGTATAACTTATAAAATTAAGTAGTGCTAAATATAACTCGATTTACTCTTGTTTTCGTTTTGATGTGATGCTGGAGTAACATGTATCTTTTTTTCTAATCGATTTTTAAATTAACCATGCGCTCACTGATTATCATAAGTAATCGAAGACGTTCGTGATAATTTTAAATTCGTACCTTATATCGCTTCTTAGACTTCGCGATAGCGTACACACGGATATACAACCGAGACGATGTTATTAAGTAGGTTTCGCTATTTAATAAACGCTTATGGAGTATCAAGAACAGTAGTCTATACGGTTAAGTGGAGTTCTTACTCTTTTCTTGGCTATAGATTACGGGTTCAAAAAAAAAAAACAAAATAAAAAGTAGTTCCTTTTAAATAAAAATATACTCATGGAACGAGACCCACAAGAGCGTCCGCAATATGAGATTAGCCAAACTTTGCATTGATCGAAACTAGCGGTGTTCCGTAGGATCGCCTGCCTTATAATATGGATATCTATACTAATACTAGCAGACCCGGCCTCACGTTGCTGTGGCTAAGAATTTTGTAAAGCCATTTGTTCTTTTAACACAGCGCCATCACTTGAATACCTACTCAATTCAGTCAAGAGATATTGCCATTTGTTCGAATCGTTTGGAGCTAACAAATAATTTTTACTCTCAAATAATAGACAAATAGTAATTGACAAAAAAAATAATATTGCGACTATAAATTGAGAAGTAAACAATCCTATCTTTTAATTTGGACCAAACTACGTACGGTGTGCAATTGCCGCTAGCAGTAGCTAGTAAATATATATTTTATTGTAACATAACAATACTATGCTTAAATTAAGACTCTGATGCCATTTGGTTTATGTTATATATTATGTTTCCAACCACGAACACCACCGAAAATCCCAATAAACAGCAATCGCGACGTGGTTATCAATACTGCGCTGCAGCTTTGTGTACTTATCTTGCTTCATATATCTAGGTGTCAGGAAGACGATATCAATGCTAGAAAGGACAGTAAGCAATCCGCAAATCCAAAATTGTGTATTAAACAAGTATTTTTTTTTTAATTTCAACTTCAATCAACGTGCCATTTTAAGAGATTGTCCTATAGTTATATTTTTTCCGTTTACTATGATATGATATGATATATGATATAAGCGGTAAAATTATTGAGGGTTTTTAGAAACTTATCTTGAGTATTATAAAAACATTAATACTGACATTTCCTACAGATTGTTTTCTAGGGTGTATATTTTTCCATTCACCATATTATACCTCAGTAGGTACACTCCAATTACACACGTCTTCCCGCGGAGAATCAATTATTTATTTGATAATTACACTTCTCCTCAGGATATATTAAAAAAATACATATATATTTCTTGTGAAACCTTGATCTTTTGAATTCAGAACAAATTAGATATTCCTAGTATTTATAACATGTAGGTCCCGTTTCTAGATTTTCCTGTTTATTTTATTTCCTGCAACTTTCTCAAGCAGATATTTTATGTACCTCTTAGGTTAATGGAATATTTATGTCAAATTATCTTTATTTTATTTTCTGCGATTTTAATAGCATTCCCCAATTTCTTTAAATTATTATAATATAACAAAAATATTGTTTTTAATAAAAATTGTAAGTATACAGCTATTCAATAAAAAATATAATAATTGCCTTTTTATCATACACTCTATACCATTTGTAATGTAAGTTGCTTCCTCATTACAATGAGAAGGCGTGTTCCTGTCTGTTTATTTTATCAAAAAGATTTACATAACATAGTCTGGTAGTCCAAAAACAATAGACAAAAAATGCAACTTGAGATGACGAAATTTAAGTATAACTTGGGGAAAAACATTTATTATTATAAAGAAGGAAAACAAAGCTTTTTAACGATAAGCCTACTAAAGTACCCTTTACATAACAAGAGCGCTAAGCACAAATTAAAGGCTAAGTTTCAAGTACCCCGCGGTGTCACCCGCGCCCATGTTATACTTACACTAATTTTAGAGTCAACAATAGTCGTAATGAAATAAAAGTTGCATATATTACTCCTAGTAATGTTTGCTATCTACCAATAATTCAATCGTTACGTAGATTAGACGAAACAAATAGAAAGATTAAAATGAACTGCGTTTCATTTATAAGCTACATGTAACTTAGTGATTTAAAAAAGGTATTATTTGGATATTTCAAACAGACTACTAATGTATATTCGAAAAGACTAAATTCATTGCCGTAAGTTCGTTTCGATTGTTTGAACGTACTTAATTTTTTTGGGATAGGTATTTCAATTTCCAAGCCTTAGTCGAACAATACACACATTGATTAGATATATTTATTTATAATACATTCAAGCTCGTTAGTTCGTCATAATTTTTATTTATTTATACTTGGCCACAACATGTAATCCTTCCCAGCTTTCCATTCAATTCTTTGCGATTCAAATTCAAATGAACATGGAAACTTAAACAAATGCCACCCATGCACTAAGCTGTATAAATAATGCATTTTACTACAGTATTGTTGTGGTAATTAACCATTTAGCCCACATGCCCACTTCGGGGTGAAAACTCCGAGATTTGTATGCAGTTTTGACAGGGGCACGTCATGTATTTGTCCACAGCACATTTCCGGCTGTGGAAATATGAGTATTTTAATAACAAGAAACAGCTACGCCGTTACTCTCTGTCTTAAAAGAGTATTGTTTTTAGTATACAATTTCGAATTTTAATCTTAACATATACTAGAGGTGTACGGCAGTTTTAGACGCTAAAATAATAACTTAGTTCAAAATTCATAGATCTTTACTTTATTTTACAGGTGCACGGCGTCAAATGTATGTTATAACGATGAAATAAAAAATCCTTAAGTACACTTTTTAACATTACTCCTTGTTAAAGGCCCGCCAGTAATGTTTCAATTGAATTATCCGCTTTACACAAAGTCAACATGTTTTCAATAATAAACAATAATCAATTAAGATTTCGATATTTATTATTTTAACTACTTCTAATTGCTGCAATAGGGTGAATGGAAGTAAACGGTTAGATTTACGGGGAGTATTTAAAGTAAATTGATAGATTATTGGATTTAGATAAAATTAAATACTAATGCGGGCAACGTTATAAATAATAGATAATATTTTATAGTTTCTACCTCTCACGAAAGCTCATAACGCAATTTAATATGTTGGTATACTTAAAAGATTTATTTAAGGTTTCATAAGTCTACAAATAGTCGAATCACGTAATAATAGGACTAAAGGCGAGATGAAACTATTAGATACGGTATGGAGTAATGCCAATTTAGAGATACCTGGTCGTCTGATTCGTAATCTTTGTTGGCCGGATCTAGATAATATTTCTTTTTGCACGTGCAAAAACTGTTGTCAACTTTGTCTAAAGCTGTATGTGGAAGAAGTTGAATGATGTCTTAGAATTTCTTAGTCCACCGATAAAAAATATTAAACATTAATTTAAATTTTTAATATGAACAATAATAGCAAACTACAATAAATATAACGGTAAACAATCTATTTATATTTAATACGTAAATCCTCTCTAATATTACAAAGGAAAGTAATACTTATTAGTTACGTTTTACCGCTTTGATCAGTAAATATATTTTAATAAATTTTAATGTAGATTGATAGGACCTTACATACGATTATAAGACACATATTTATAGATCTTTATATGTAACTTATAATGTCATCCTATTTATTTCTCCTTTTAATCATAAATATTGCTTATTATATACAATTAAAATTGTCATACTGGACTGATGCTTAACAATAAAAATTTCTGCCTTTTTACAAGTATAGTGGCATCGTAAAATAACTATTAGTACTCATGATTTTAAATTAACATAAACATCATATGTAACTGTACAAGCGTTTAGAATATAAACGTGATTATTAAAGACGTCTATTTGGCACAATAAATGCCATTTAGTTGGCACTCGCAGAATATCAACTAAGAGATTACTAACTAAATAAATAAATTATTATGTTCAAGAACATTTTACATAGACAAAGCATTTATCCGTTAAACACAAAGGTATCGTTTAACGTTATATTAACTGTAATTTATTATGTATTGTTAACGTTCCCGTTATATGCTGTTTAATATATTTTTGACTGCAGTCTTAGATATCTTTTAAGATAAAAAGTAGTTTATGACAGGCTGGAGCAGGCTTTTTCAGGCTTTTAAAGAGCAATTTCTATTTCAAATGTCGCTTTTATTTTAGCCTACGAAGACAGAGCAAACGATCTAGCGATGGTAGACGATTATTGTTGCCCATGGACTTCTCCAAGACCGGGACTTCGGATAAACACTCAGCCATATTACATCAATTAAATTATTATTCAATGTCGTTCTGATACACGTGTTATTAAAAAATTACAAAAGTACATTGAAAATGCCATATTTTAAAGTATTATAAACTCCGGATAATTTGACGTAGTCAAACACAGATGTAAAAGTGAGGACTCTATAAAGTTTATAGGAAAAATTGCTTTTAGTGCTAGGGCCTTTCAAAGATATATAATTGACAGTGAGAACAAGTTAGACTCTGGGTTTAATTCAGTTAACGGTCACATTCAGCTATCCCTTATGAGTCATTTTAATTGAACTTCCGCCATACCTTGGTCTAATTTCACTTTGTTTAACACCGACTCACATCTAAACAGATAATCTACTGTAATATGTCTACCTTGGGAAAGCACAAAACTTTTTCATAAAATTATATATTCAAAATTCTACGTTAGTCCTGTAAATCTATGTTTAAATATGAAATATCAGTTTGTAATAAGAAAATAACTGATTTTTTTAAATACGTATTTATGGTACACGTAACAGAAACACGTATATAAAATTTGTCGGTTTGGTTGTGTGTTCGTTCCAGCTAGTCTCCAAAAATACTGAACGAATTTTAACACGTCTTGCACTGCCAAATACATAATGTTACAAGAAGTAATTAAGATTACATTCAATTTTATCATCATTATCATCACATTACGTTGAAATTTCGGACTGGGAGACGTAAATAATTTATATAAGGATTCTTTTTTTAGGTATGTAATAATAAGTTTCATGGTTATCCATACTAACATGTACTGACTGCGTCAGACATTTCTTGTCCTGTTTTAATACATTTCTGTATGTAATAAACAAGTACGTTAGAACCTGCAAACTTTCTCGTCGTATTTTTAAAGATACTCATAACTTATTCCGTAAGTAGGTAATCAATATAAAATTTACAATATATCCAACATTTTCCAAAAACAACTGTAACCTTCTTTTATTATAAAAGAAAAAATATGTTAAAGCCTTTTGACATTTCAAAGAAGAATTATAAAAAACAAACAAGAATTATATCAGATATTATACGTCCCGTTATAAAAAAACTATAACTTATATCAAATTAATACAATATTCGTTCGATTCCTTTATTCTGAAAAGAATTGATATTTCAATACAATTATTTTGTAATCAAACAAAGATGATTTGAATAAAGATAAAGATTACAGGTCTTGCAATTATACTATAGAATAAGCACTTTATGTAGATAAAGTGCGGTGTATAGACACCTCCGCATATATAAAATTGGACATGGAACTGCATATACAAGTACAAAGGATCTTGCATGTCACTAATATTTTAACTTGAATTTAAATTTATTACTTTAAGCCTTGGATGAGTATTTATGGGCTACTTAAAGAATATTCGTAGTTATATACGATCATTATTTACTTATTAATAAGTATTACTTCATTATCTTATCGTATTACTAATCGAAAAATCGCAGCAAAGCGATACCGCGCGATAATTATGATTGCCGAACACGATAGTCTTATTTCATCAATAGAGCCCAAACGTTTACAATTATGGCTGAAAAAGTGAAGAAGAAACCGGGTTTCTTTAATATAAAAAGGTGGAATAGTCAAAAGAGTATAGATGAAAAGTTTGCTTTAACACCTACTCAAACTCAAAGTAGTGCTCCTGTATTAAAACCTCCTTTGATGAGAACTCCTTCCGTCGACAGCAAAGCCGCGAAGTGAGTAAAAAGTATATATTAAGTACCGTTAAGAGAAGAAATTATTTAAATTTTGAATTCTGAACTTTAAAAACTAGTGAATAAGAACATTAGTATTAAAGAGCTGCAGACCTACTACTTATTAAAATGCCTAATAAAAAATATCCTTAATTAAATTTCACGTGAAGTAAAACAAATTTATCATTACTATTTTCAATTGTCAACAATAGAACGAAAGTGAGAAGAGATTTACTTACTTTCTGTAATATAACACTGTGGGATCTTAATTTTTCCAATCAATTAAACGCAAGGTTACCACATTTAATCTACTTATAACATTTATTTAGAAAATCACTTTAATATGTAACTATTACATAAAGGACTTTACTTCTACTGTCCTTTATCACAATTTTATTTTATTAGACAATTAAAATTATAATGTAGTGTTAAGTTAATAATACTATGTTGAAATCGTAAAATATCTATTTGAACAACATACTACGTGAACATGTTATACGTGAAAATGTTATGTTTATAAATAGACGTTACGTTTTATATGTTAGTCGGGGATAAAGGCTGAAACTATAAATCCGATTTTGATAAAATTTGCTCACTATAACTACTTGTTTTAAAACGGGTCAGATTCCTAATTTTATAGATAAAAACCCACTACTCAATTCATTGTGAGGTGAATAATATGTATTGTTTATGTTGCTGAAACTTTTCTACCCTAAATAGTCAAATTTGTATTCAACTAATTTTGACAACCCTGAACGCTACTATCACAATGAACATAATGGTATAAAAAATAAACAGGGAAAGTGATGTACATAAGTGGCGCTTACGTTTAGCGAAAATCTCCATGCAATTCTGCCAACTGCTTTAAAAAACTGCACATTTCTCTGTATTAACATTGAAATCACGTCTCAGTACATTGAATGCATAATACAAAGTTCTAACTACTTACCTACTTAGTTTGGACTTTATTCGAGAAACCCTTTACGCATTTCCTCAATAAATACAAACTAAACTTATTTCTATAAAAATGTCTCTGGTCTTTGAACTGTCCATAGCCCTGGAATTGCTTGCCTATCATATAGAAAACACTAATTTTAATTGAAATTATAGAACTGCTATTATTTCCAGACTTCCTGCTGCTGGAATTAACGATTTAGTACAATGCTCGCTATGTCTAGAAATCCTGAACACGCCAAAAATGTTGCCTTGTCAGCATACTTTCTGCTCAGCTTGCCTAAAAGTGTATGTAGCCGGTAAGTTTTTAAAAATATATGTTCGATTAATCTGTTCTTCATTTAACAGCACAACATAGGTGCTAATTTACGATAAACTTGTTAAAGGTAAATCCTTAAAAATATAAGATTATCCTGGTATTTAATATCATCGCAGAATAATAGAATTTGCTTCTTTTAAATAAAATACTCTGTAATTGATTAATAACGATATTCCTTATACATTATTGCAATTATTGTATTGATTTAGAACAAAATAATATTTTAAAGCGTAAATCATGCAGTACCTCAAAAAAAAAATTATAATCGCGTTTGTAATCCATTAAAGTTTTTCGTCTTATATTTACGCGAAAGTAACGTTTGAATAAAATACATTATAACGCGATTTCATTAAATTTTAGACAAGTTGATATGGTTTATGAATATCCTTTTCTATAACATTTCAGATCTTCCAGTAATCAGCTGTCCCCTTTGCCATACACGCATTCAGACGAATGGCGCGAGCTTCGTAGACACTTTGCCCTCCAATTTATACATCGATACGTTACTTCATATGGTTGGAATAAAGACTGACAAAACGACCCCTAATATGACCCCACCTACCACCCCATCCACTGCTTCCGGTTTCCAGAACGTAGACTTATTCGCTGGTGGTATAAGATGCACAAATTGCAAAACAATATGCGATAACTCCGATACATCTTTCTGTATACACTGCAAATTGGTAAGCATCCTTATAATATTACTTTTTGTTACTGCAGTGAGCAATTTTATAAGACAGTTGCCGGAAGATAGGAAAAAC
>JAOSYY010000015.1:5521628-5532826 GCA_025727935.1 Hebomoia glaucippe
ATAGTTCATATTGAGAGAAAGTGTCAGTTTACTATCGTTAAGTTCAAAATAATTGATAATAATGTTAAATGATTTTAGATACACATAGACATATTAAACTGGTTTTCAAATTACTTAGCTGTACAGCCAAGTTAATATATAATACGGCATACAACTCGGAACAAATTACAAATATACGTAAAACTAAATATTAACGTTATTTCTCAAAATATACATATAACTTTTATAAATATTACTTAATTAATAGAACCACATGTATAGAACACTATTCGCAAGTGTGGCTACATTTGTGACATAAATCCTTAACATAAAATACTAAATACATTAAATTCACAGATCTTCATAGCCATAACATATGATTAAAATAATTTTGTTCACTAATAACCTTAGTATGTACAAATGAGAATTATCTAAAGGTATGGACTAAGAGCGGCAAGTCTGACACCTACTTACAGAATGGCTTTCTCCTAGAACTACAGCACCCGAATCAGCAGGTATACCTTCACTACTGTCATGTTGTCGCTGTAAATTCAAACAGTCAAACTAGTCAATAAATTTCAATGGGTGAATGGTAAAAGACGAACATAAAAATTAGTCACTATTATCTTGACTCAAAGTTTGTTAATAAAATTATTAATATAAAATAAAATCTCAGGAACCACTGAACCAATATAGATGAAATTTAGTACTAATATATACAGCACATAATAAAAGGGCATTGACTATTATATATGAATACAGCATAGAGGCACCACTCATAGTTTACAATTACCTTTAATTCTGTAGCTAGATTACGAAAAGTATCCTCAACGTTAGTGTTATCCTTTGCAGAAGTCTCCATCACAAACATGATTTCGGGAACATATCTACAGAATGACTTCGGCTCCTCCAGTTCAACTTCTCTTTGATCAGCAAGGTCGCACTTGTTCCCAATTAACGAGACAATAACATTGGATGATGTGTATCTCCTCACTTCTTCTATCCATTTCTTAAGAGATAAAAATGTTGTTCTCTTTGTTATGTCATAAACTGAAGAAGAAGTGTTTATCACAGTACAATAACATTTATATAAATATTCTTTTGTTTATTTGGTTTGGTACTCTATAAATAATATAATAAACAATAAAGATAATAAGTATGAGTCATTTTGTCATAATATGTTAAGAGTCAGCATAGTTTTATAGAAATCTCATTTTTATTAATATTCTGTTACCGATATTAAATCATGTTAAGAGACAGTATTAATTAATATTTTGTTCTTTAATATGTCTGTTAAGGAATAATGCAATACTTTTCTTTCTCAAAACTACCTATATTCTATAGAAATGTACACCAATCTTAAAGAACATGGTATTCAGTAGAATAAATATTACCACAAATTAATGCTTTAGATTATTGGAAATACAATTTGTTTTAAATTTATAAAATTCTATGAAAAATTTGTGCCACAAATTTATACTAAGCAAGACAATAATTTATTCATTAGTGAAGGGAATCCTTGTGCTATTTAAGTAAATATAGAAACAATGACAATGTGGGCGGATTTCATACATACCTATTATCACACCATTAGCAGACCGATAATAACTTTGAGTAATAGTCCTAAAACGCTCCTGACCTGCTGTATCCCATATTTGCAGCTGAAAATTAAAATGAATTTATAAAACATAAATAAAACCATAGATACTACTATTTGCTCGATTCACACAAAGATTTAAGAATGTAATAATTTTCGTAACAAAATTACTAAATGTTCTAATGCAGTATTGTAATATGTTATATTCTTACTGGCTCAACATATTAGTCATGATTTATCCCTTGGCTACACACTAAATAGTTTTGGTGAATTCAAAAAAGTGCGGCACCGTAATTTATAATTTAAAAGTAATTTCATAGAGTAACAAGTATTAAATGTGGTATTAGACCATCTGTCGTTTGTGATACTGTATATATTAGAATTTCTCATACCTTGACCTTCTTTCCATCAACTATTAGAGTTTTCATTGAGAAATCAACTCCTATTGTATTACCGTGTCGTTCTATGAAATTTCCGGATTTCAAACGTTGTACAATACAAGTCTTCCCTGTTCCACAGTCACCGATTAAGACAATTTTAAATAAATAATCAAATTGCTCGTCTGGTACACTCATTAAAGTATTAGGATTCCGGTTACTCATGATTAAAATAAAGATATTTTATATTTGATCCGATCAATTTTTAGATTTTGGAAATTCACGGCTATTTCTATTTACGTTATTTACTTGACACTTGACGAATCGCTTATAACAAATTGACAATTTGGAAATAGCGTATAAACAAGGGGTAAACGTTGCTCTTAAAAACACTACACTTTTTATTTGATTCGTGTTTAAATTTTTAGATATACAGGGAAAAGTATACACTGATTCTTTATTAAATTATCACTTTTCAGTTTAATCTTTCTAATAATAGTAATATATTATGATCGAATTCAAGGTGTGACATGCAAGTCTTTTGTTGTATGTCACTGTCAATGTCAAGCTTTAAAAAACAAGAACTCAAACTTCATTACTATTAAATTGATTTGTTTTTCAAAAATTACTTATGATTAAAACTTTCATGGAATAATGGATTTTGTCATTGTAATGTAAAATATGAACGTGAGATAAGATGTTGCAAAGAGTGATATTACCATGTTTAGTATTAATTTCTATCACAGTATTTAGTGAAGCTATAGACGTATGTTACTTTTATATGATTAGATTGTCGCAAACCTTCTCAGCTTATATCCTATTTATTAAAGTTAAACTTTTCAGATTCCAGATAAGTTTCAAAAGTCAAATCACACAAACAATTGGGCAGTATTAGTGGATACCTCAAGATTTTGGTTTAACTACCGGCATGTTGCGAACGTACTATCCATTTATCGCAGTGTAAAGCGGTTAGGAATCCCTGATAGCCAGATAATACTGATGATATCCGATGATATGGCTTGCAATCCGAGGAATCCGCGCCCAGCAACAATTTTCAATAATGCACATGAACAAATTAATGTTTATGGAGATGATGTAGAAGTGGATTATCGAGGTTATGAGGTATAAAAAGACTTAGAGTAGGCTAGGGTCTTTCGAAATCTGATTTGCTTACAAAATTATGTTGATTGTATTTTACTAAATACTAATTTGTATTTAGATACCTATCTAATGTGGTTCTACAGCTATTTAATTTCTAAATGCACTTTTTTACTTCAACTTAATTCTCACTTCAATTCAATATTCTAAAAACAAGTGATATCAAAACTAAGAAAAAGATTTAACCACTAGACTGGCAGTCCACCAGTATCTGGTGTTTAAAAATTAATTTATAAAACTAAACCCATCCTTTTCTTACTTAAAGGAATTAAATAGAGGATAGACAAGGATCGCAAAGCAAAGATCATTTCTTAGAATTTTTTGTGCATTCGAGTTGACATATTGTGCAAGATGGCTCTGCCAGTCTAGAGGATATATGTTATTCCTGACTTGGAGAAATAATTATTATTATATACATTTAAAGGTTTCTGTGGAAAACTTTGTGCGTTTACTAACTGGAAGGGTCCCACCCGACACACCTAGATCTAAAAGGCTTCTTACTGATGAAGGCAGTAATATCCTTATATATTTAACTGGTCATGGAGGAGATGGCTTTTTGAAGTTCCAAGATTCTGAGGAAATAACAAGTCAAGAGTTAGCAGATGCCCTAGAACAAATGTGGCAGAAGAGGAGGTATAGTTACAAATAGTAATATAGTACATAACTAGCGGACTTGACAGATGTTGTACTGTCTTAAATACATAATTGCAAATTATTCTATAAATCTAAATAACTTATATACAAAAAAATCATCTAAATCACACCAACTGTTTATAAGAAATTTACGTACTAACTGACACACACAACATTTATATACATAAAGATAATATCTGAGACTACTATTTCCAACCA
Source organism: Hebomoia glaucippe (assembly GCA_025727935.1). Taxonomy (NCBI): domain Eukaryota; kingdom Metazoa; phylum Arthropoda; class Insecta; order Lepidoptera; family Pieridae; genus Hebomoia; species Hebomoia glaucippe. The sequence continues at coordinate 5,525,592 of JAOSYY010000015.1, forward strand.
TTGAATAATTAAGTTTCATTTAGTATGTGATAGTAAATTAGTTGAAGTTTTCATGATATTTTAAATATAGAACTTCATTCTATATACCTGATACTTGGACAAATGCCCTCATTGAGAAAGGAGTTTCTTTGCTGTAAAGTGTTATAATTTATGTAAAATATACATTTCAGATATAATGAAATATTTTTCATTATTGATACATGTCAAGCATCATCAATGTATGAGAAGTTCTATTCACCAAATATACTGGCTACCGCAAGTAGTCTAGTGGGAGAAGATTCGCTTTCAGTAAGTTTATTATAAAGGCTTTATTGAGGGTAGTGAAGATTTTGTTATCTTTTCTTGTTTATGTGTTATTTTGTAAGTCCAAAAACAATGAATTAATAGTATAAATGAAATAATTTGAGATTATGTGTAGGTACTTTTATATGTAGGGTATTTATCAACCTTGACTTTGGTTCCTTTATTTATTAGTACCTATGTATTTTTAGTTCTCGAACAAAAGAGATTTTTTCGATTCTATGTTATTTTTGTTACTGTGCATGAAATATATTATATTAAAAATTAATTTACAGTGTATTTTGTAAACATATATCTTCATCTATGTAACATTTACAGCATCATGTGGACTCTGCAATTGGTGTGTACATTATAGATAGATACACTTATTATGTACTTGAATTCCTTGAAAATGTGCACCCTAATAGCAAGAAGAGTATGTCAGAATTTGTAAGTATTAAAAACATTACTTCAAATAGTTTCAGGTTAAGCAAACCATACAGATTTCTTTATCAAATTTTTGTTCCTATGCATGAAATAGATTACTGATAATACTGATAATTTTAAGCTATAAACCTTCTTGGGAATTAATTAAACATGAAAACTGGTGGAAAATACAAAATTTCATTAGTCTTATATCAAAATACCAGCCAAAAATATTTTTATTTATAACATTCCAGCTTGTAATATTGTTTCTTTACTTTTCAGTTAGCAGTATGTCCTAAACATGCTTGCATATCAACAGTGGGTGTTCGTAGAGATTTATTTAAACGAGATCCAAGCAAAGTCCCCATTACAGACTTCTTTGGATCGGTCAGACCTGTAATTATTACTACTGACTTCATAGATATTGTTGATGTGCCACAGAGGAAGCGAGATAAGACTGAGTAAGTTTACAATACAAATATAACCTATATTGGTGTTGTGTTTGGTATATGTGTAACTTATTAGTATATTTTGAACTAGGTGTGTTGTTTCAACTGTATTAATCATATAAATTAATAAGTATTTATATATATAAACACTACTTTTAGACACCATGATGATGGTTATAAAATAATAGTAAGGTATGATGCTCCTTGTTTACATTAGCCAGAGACCTGTCAAAATCGGTCTATGCTCTCTGCTAAAAAATCACTAGAATTTTTATTTTTATAGATTTTAGTTATTTAAAGTAATACATTTACTATAAATTAAAAATATTTAATAAGATTTTCTATAAGACCATGTTTCTTTTCAAATTGAAATATTATTTTATTTCAGGAATATCACCAAATCACAAGAAAAGAGAGGATATCTGCCTCAGTTTCCAGTACATTTATTACAAAACACATTATAATTAGTTAGTTCTGGAAAATAAAAATAATTATTAATTGAACTACATCTTTCAATTTTTTTATGCATCTATGACGTCAGAGCTTATTTCTTCAATGTACCAAGTTCATAATTCGGCATTTAAAATCATTTTGAGTAAATTGGCGTTACTAAAGTAAATATAGATATTGGTAGATCTTAGTAAGGTGGGAAAGAAAGACAAACGTTTTTCTTAATTGTTTTATTTTGCATTTCTCTATTATACTAAGAATAAAATTTTCTTTTTTAACATCAACATAACACAACCATCCCGTACGATGGGATTTATAACGCAATTAGCAACAAGTACATAATATGCACACGATGCATCTCAATCAGTTAAGAGATCAAATTCTAAGGGACTATAGCACCAATCCAGTTACGTTCATAGGCCATATCTTTTGGTCTACTCCTTCCATTATCTAGTACTAAGTAAATCTCTTGTTCTAAAGTATTCTAATGTACTTGGTAAGCCACCTAATTAGCAACAAAACGATACTAGTAAATGCTTTCAAATCGTAACGCCGTAAATAAGTATCGGGAAGATTAACGGTGTTCTGAATGTGATACGACATTGAAACTTAATTCATGTGGACTTATTCATGTGACATTTTTAGAAGATTTAATGTTTTTGTATTTGATGACGGTTACAAGCGATGTAGTATTTTTAATTAATTTGGATGAGATCCACAGTATAATATTTTAAGGAATTTAGTCACCAAAATATAGCCAAGATTGACATTTCTGATGTCTGCTTATGAGATTATAATACTTATTTATATTCAACAGATACATCAAAAACGCAATTGCGTTAAATAAATTTATTTAATGCATTCTTATACTTAATGGTATTATATAAAAAGCTAAACCATTTAACTATGGGCAAATAACCAATTGAATTTTTGAAATATATTCTTATGTACAGATAACTATATTATGAACAATATTTTTGTTCATTATACTATGACTACTTTTTTTAATTATCTACAAACACGTTTTAAAGGAAGTACGTATTAAGAAGACACTAAGCTTATATTTTTATACTAGAATCTGAATGCATATAATTGAATAACTCGTGTCGTATACCGCAACGAATATTAACGATACAATATGCTTAATATCAATCTCGATGTTTATTGTAGATATTTTTAAAGTCGTTATCTCATATTTTTATAGTAAAAAGATCTAAGTTAAAAATGTTTTTGCACATACATTAAATCTTTTTACGTTGTTCATAATGATTTAAGAAGTGACGACATTGTACATCCGATAATTTAGGTTACGGCAGTCTTTTAACGATAATCAAAATTGACAGTTTTGAAACATTTCTGTCTATCATAATATACATAAACGAATTAGCTTTAAGCTCCGGCTGATTGCAGATTGATTAAACATTACCATTTTTAAAACGAAATGAAAATAAAATATTTTTAATCTACGTAATTAATAAATTTTATATAGTAATTGGTACCCATACAATTTATCTGTTATAAATATTATAATTAATTAAAAACGACAAATTACAGTTATTTACATTGTCAATTTTCTTATAATTCAGCTAAAAATGAAAATAAAACGTATCGATAACTTTGATGCTTGTGCGCAGGCATTGGGTGGTTTATAAATTTTATATATTGATATTTTATTAAACAAATTACTATTGAGTATAAAAATATCATTAAATATATCTGTCACGCGTAACATGTTACTTATTATTTACAAGTACTGTCAGCAACAGAAGTATATTTGCATCTACCAAAGTATTGAAATATATATATAATATATATTGAATAATTCGATTATGAAATTTTAATTAAATTTATCTTTCCGGAAACCTTGTTTTCAACATCTAATGCTGACAGCACAAACGTTTAATACTACGTGATTTGGTATCCTAATAATATCATTTCATAGCTCTCAATAACTATTATACAGTGATAATGTACGATTCCTAAAATTTTAAATAGATTTCACTAAGCAATTGTCCATACAGCTGGATAGCTTAATTTATTAGAAATTCAACATTACAATAATATTCAATAATAAATACAAATTAATTATTAATTGAAGGAAATCAGAATATTGCGCGTTACTTTTAAATGTCCTGCTAGTTGAGATATTTTTTGGAAGGCTTATAGAACCATGATAATAATTTATAATATCCATTCCATTAGAGCATCTTGGTTTTGGACGCCTATGAACTTCTGTTTTGAATCTTTTCGAACTTAAATGTTAGTTAGCTAAGATTTGCCGATAATCGGAAGGTGCAAGAAAATCAGACGATAGAAAAAAAAATCGAGTGCACTCAATCTTCAATCACAAATCAGACAAACCTTTTTGGTAGCTATACATTAATTTTAGAAAGACATTATTTTGATTTTTTATATTTTTTAAATTAATATTTTAGAGACGCAATTCCTATAATATTTAAATTATTAAATATTTTCTTAAATTAAAAACAATACAACATGCGTAAACATTAAAATGGCTATTTAATAAAATTGGTCTAATGGTGCTTAAGAATCACGTTTCATTTATAACTAATAAAATTCTGAAATAAATAGACAATCGAGCATGACCATAGTAAATAAATAACATAAGTGTATTTACAATGTAATTTTATGTCTAAGACGTGATTAAATTTTGTACTCATGTATTATACTTTTTAAATACATAACGTACTCTTATAAACATTTTATATAATAACGACATAGTATGAGGTTATTTCTTTATTTTATCCAAGATGTTGGTCTTATAATTCATAGTAAATGCAAGAAACTGATATGACATTATTGCTTTTTTTTAGCTGGAGACAAAATTAGCATATTTACATATCATTCGAAGTACTTTGTCTGCGACATAGAAAGAAATTCTATATGCGAAAATTTCAAGAATGTTTAACTTGAAATTACTTAGGATCTATAACGGCTTGGTTACCCTGATAAAATTATATATTTTTAGGTATGTGTGGTAGATATAGAATTTGAAAAAAAAAATTTAAACATCATAATATAAAGAATTTTCAACGCAATATATTCATTATTTCAAATCTGTAACAAACCACAATTGAAAACTTAAAAATTATATAAACAGATAACAAATCGAGCACAATAAAAATTATGAGGTAATACCATAAAGTATAGAGAATTGACAATAGTACTATTAATAGATAATAATGAACTAATAAGTAATTATCATTTATAATTTCCACAGATCTTCATTCAGTCTTTCTGTCTGTTCAACAAATACTGACCCTTCATTTTGGTTCCAATTTACTTATATAAATTCAATGAAAATATATAAGAAAAGCGCTCAACCACGAGTGGTGCCTTCAGGTTGTATAATATCGTAATAATTATGAATTGTGTAATTGAAGAGCTGGAAATCGTACCTGAAATATGACAATATAATTATAAATATATATATTATTGTGTATTATGAATTCCTGAACCTAGATAGGCTCGTATTATGGACAGCTGATACAATTCACGATTCTTTGATTTTTATTATTGATATTATATTATTCTATTTATTGATTCTTTCACTACTACTAAATATATGATTATCCTAATTCCATATTTTACTATAACTATTTGTTACTAGCTTTTACGAATATATTCATTATATAACGGACGATGTAAGAAAGTGCAACTGGTTCTTCAACGTTTTTAAGTATATAGAAAATGAGATAAAAGGGATTCCTAATAAAAACTTACTTGTATAGATTATACAGCCCATCTAGCTGTGATTTACTAAGTCTCGAATAGAGATGGTTAATATTATGCAATGTATTGGTGCCCTTGCCACTGTTTCGCCACTCCGGTCGGATTATATCTTGAAGACGCGCCATTTGAATCAAAAATCTTTGATCCTCCTGCAAATAATACGAGTTAAAATACCTTCAAGAGAGATTGAACAACTTGTAACTTGTCGCATTTCCTCGTGAACAAAAGCTGTCTTATGAGTAACATATACCGTATGATATATTTATTGCGCTGAAGTGAAATATTTCTTAAGCTAGATGTATATCTCGAACAGGTTTTTAGGCGATATTTTTACATATTTAATAATCAAAACTTTAAGTTAAACCAAATACTATAAATGCCTGACCATATCTTCATAAATTCGTAATTATAACACCCCTGTTTTAGGATCAAGAATTAATAATCTGTTATCAACATATCTAGACGTTATATATCCCACGTTGAATTGCGTAACTAATAAATCTGATTCTCGCTAAATTAGAATAAAAAGGTGCAACTTCAGTACATAGGTACCAAAACGTAAACAAGCCTACTACTAAGAATGATTCATATTTCGTAACCATCAGCTTTACTGTCAAGGTAATGATATTACTAACAATAGGAATAAATGTTTATTTCGACAATCATTTGTCAATAAGGCGGTAGGCGGTCGATCTATTATTAATTGATCAATATGCCTACGCATTTCTCTGTTATTTTTATTACTTGCTATTTAAGACTGTAACCCGTGGCTTCGGCAGCAATAATACAATACAATAATATTTCTATAATAAAACGTAGACCTAATAAATTGTCTGTCAACTTTCATTAGAATCCATTCATAGTTTTCCTGGATTCAGTTACAAGGTAAGTACAAAGTTTTCCATGTATAATATTATTATTATTGGTAATTGTATAGAACAGAATACTATATATTGCTGTTCTTACGAATAATAAACCAGTAATAATCATTTAAGAATTCATTGTCAGTAAACGATTAGACCTTGTTACGTCTAAGCATAGCGACTATAAACACGATGAATTATAAAATAAGTACCTATCTTAATATTACTATATGACACTTAAGGATTTTTCATATGCCACAATTTGTCAAATCATTCAAAACGTGAGAAAATAATATACGTTAACACACAGCCCCTTGAAAACATTACTCTTCTTTTGCTAATTGTAAAACGAAAGAAATTCAAAACTACTTTAGACTTGAATTTCTATTTATCAGCTAGAAATAGACGCTATAACTCTTTTCTCTTATTGTATATTTTACCAAACCGATTGTACATTCATTTAAACCTTCTCCCTCACTTCTACTGCTATAAAACTTCTGCGCTAGTTTCGTTTAAAATCTGAAAATGGCATACTTTTTTCCGAAACGTATTTAGAAAAACGTAAATATTTCAATGTGTATTAATACCGTAACTTCGGTCAAATTTATTAATACGAATATACGTTTTACATATATAATAGGAGATATTAATTTGCGTTAAATATCAAACCCACAAAGATTATAAAAACGACAAATTGGTTATGTGCCACCATCAAATTAAAGCAGCGGTTAGACGTCAAACACCCGCAATGCGTCAATGCCAAAAGCTTAAAAAGATGATAAAATATGGTAATACATACGTCAAGCGTCTCGAACTTCAGAATGACATCAAAATTGAATTTGCAGGGTGTGCAAAAACTGGTGTATGGAGTCCAATGCATATCCAAAGTTCTTTTCCCCTTAGACTCATCCAATACATATGAAACGAACTCTTCAAAGACTGGATACCTTTCGGTTGGAGCTGGCTTCGAGTCAGTCGCCTAAAAACAAAGATAAAAATAAAAAAGAAATTAAAA
>JAOSYY010000015.1:5549009-5579624 GCA_025727935.1 Hebomoia glaucippe
CACTTGACCGGCTATTAACGGTCGATTGCGTGCAAATTGCTTTCACTCACCAGCGTTCGATACAGATTGAAACGGTACGCTCATCAATGGTGCGAAATTAATTTATTGCATATATTCTTGTTTTATCTACGCTAATATTATAAAGAGCTTGGTTGGTAGCACCGAGCTGATGTTTCATTAATAGACTGTGACATTAACACAGAGTTCTATACACTATAAATGATATGAGTGCATTTAAACGCATGAAGCCAGAAAATACTGCTATTCTTTTTTTAAAGGTGGGTTATTTTACGTATCAGTATGTACCAAGATAAATTTACGGCATATACATTATTTTTTTACCATTATGGAATATTATGCCAAAACAGAAAAGTGATTTTTTAAATAATAATTGCATAGATGATTTCCTATCTTATTCTATAGGATTTTTTTTGAAAGCTTAATAATAAATTTATTGGTTTAAATATACATACTTATACAACTTATTGTTAGATGAAATTTGTTCCAATAATAGTTCAGCTGTAGAAAATCGCGTGCGAATCTTTTATACGTAACATACTAGAAAAGCTGATACAAAATTCTAGTATAAATTCCAATACGTACTTGTATTTTTATAGTTAGTAACTATGGACATTTCAGTAAATATAAGTTTTAAAAGGCAGTAATATATTTCTAGGCTATAATAATATGTTTGTTGATGTTCAAAATGTATTTATACAAAATAATTCGTGCGGAGTCGTCTATAGACTTTTATAATATATCAAAGCAAGTGCGCGTAACTTTGTGTAATTCGGAGAATTATTTACCTGCGTCCGAAAAAAAGGTGTTGTTACAGGAGCGTATAACGTCCCGTTTATTTTATAGAAGTCACTCTGTAAAAGAAGAAACGACTCTTTACCGAATATTGTGATTAATTAATTGTAGACAAAGACGACACGACACGAAACATGCAATGCGAAACCTGCATTAAAAACTTACTCATTTTATAAATTAATTTAACGAGTGTCATTTGTTAAGTAAATGTTGTGTAAGCTACTTGACAAAATAAGACGCAATACAGACGAGCCTTTAAAACACAACATTTGCAGCAATGACGTAATTTTTTTAAGCAACAAGGCATTGTTACAGAATGTCGTGATCTAATTGCTTTTCTGTTACTAATAAAAGAGTAAAATAAACTATTTTTTGGAACCTATAGTTGCAGAGAAAGCCTAAATACATAGAATAATTGAGGTGTGTTGGAAAAATTACATATGTAAAATAATTTTTCTAACGTACCTTATTTAGTCTGTATCAAAAAATAGTGTACAGAGTTCACGTGTTAGAGGTGAAACTTCTTTGGCTTTTTAAAATGTGTAAGATTTTCAAATTCAAAGTCAAAAATAAAATTCCTAATCGTGACGGCGTCACGACGCTTCCGCCATAAATTTAATAGTTAAAGAAGTTTCAGGTCAAAAATCAGAAAATTTTAAGCTATGCAGACTTTGTAAAGAATTTCAAATCTCGAATGGTCCGATTCGGCGTGTTTTAAAAACTTAATACTTACCTCCTGGTAGAAGACTCGTTTTGAATTATATGTGAAGTTATACTGCTGGTCGGCCACCATCAACAGAATTGTAAACGGGAGTAAAAACGCAGCAGCGGCCAAAAACGCCACGCATCTCCCCAGCCTTATCATGCCAACGTTTCTTTTGCCGCGCTTGTTCATCACTGTATTTTTATAGTCTTCACTTTTTAATTTTTATATCACATTTTTAATGCCAGTTAATTGCGAACCACTCGCTCTGATATTCACATTGTTCAGTTGTGTAGTTTTAAGGGCACTGAATAAAATTAATTATTCAACAAAATATTATAAAGCTGGCCTTTTTTATATAACAGTTGACTTCCAAGTTTCCTAACAAAACTTTTTTGTAAAAGGTTATTTTTTTAACCTTCCTAACAGTTTTACTATAGATTTTTACGTATTTGAATTAATTTAATGATTATATTTCTCTTAATTTAAGAGGTATCAAAGAAGGTTACTATAATTAAATAAAACATTAAAATTTAATTTATTAGACGTTCAAATGTCCTGTACTGCGAGTATATGCACATTGCATAGTAATGGTATAGTTTGCTAATGCCAAGGTTACATTACGTTTAATTTTCATATTTCAAAGTCAAATCGTTTATCGAGTTAAGAGTTTGCAACACGCTATAGCGAGAAAAACAAAATGATCTAAAATATATATTTCAATTATTGAAAACGATAATTTTAATCACGAATGATACTATTACGATTATCTGGAAAATTTGTTTATTAAATTTTTAATGTAAAAGAGAATAGTTATTTCCCGAATGCGCGCAATTAATTTAAACGGTATGTTATTTGCTTGTGATGATAGTTTACTATACTCATCAATAGTGGTGAATATGCCTTAGATACTTTATAACTAAGCCAAACCAAATCCTTAGATATTACATGTTCAGGTGTCGAACAATTTATAAGTAACTCGATTCGAATCGTACGATCGATCGAATCGACTGAGCCCGAAATGCGCATTATTCTATTTTACAACCTTTCCATCTACTGTTTTTGTGATTGTGATTCGTATAAAAGTCGATATTTCTTCCATCCGTGATTATTCGATTATGACACAACGTCGAAACCCTGTAATTCTGTTTCTTTAAATAATAAAATATATTTTGTTAAATTATATTTCTTGTTAAACATATCGCTATAATTTCGTTGAAAAATTACACACTTATAGAAATTTTGCATATATATTGTGATCAAAATACTTACTAATAACTATCACTCATCTTTTCATGAATTAATTAACGTAGAATGGATTATCAAAGATAATGTCATCTTCGGTTAAGAAATTGGGACGCGTTGTATCTGACATTATGCAAGTGAAGCTTGGAACGAGTTACGAAGAATGCGGAGGTCAGCTGCGAATCAACTTAATAGCATCAATTCTACAAACCAATTTTCTTCCAAACGCGAAGGTGCTTAAAAATTTAAGCGTTTTCAGTCCCGATTGTTAAAGTTAAATTTTTTAAAAGTAACGAGGCATGAGGCCCTTGGTAATGTATTTTAAAACAGCATTAGGTAGTTATTTTTACTACACGACAGTCCAGTCTTGCTATAATATTATTAATTATTCATTACATTAACTATACAATTTACAATGAATTAAAATGAAGTTGTTTCTAAGAGCTAGTTGTCATACGCTTTTATTTTTGTTGGCAATATAGAGTAAAGATTTTTCAGTTCTTTTTGGACAGTGTCCAAGTTTTCGGAATATTTGAAGAAAACTCATTGTTTGTCTGAAGCATTGCACATTTTTTTTATTTTAATTTTAGTTTTGCAGGTGTAGTATTCCTTTACATCGATTTATCTATCAAATAAATAACTTGTTCCTTTACTACCATATGTAGCATAACATACTTTGTAACTTATTTGAGGTATTCATTAATAAATTCTTGTATAAAAATTTAATTGTTGACAACATGGAGGAGCGACCAAAATAATTTTGTACGATCTCGGACTTTGACTTATACATACATTATTTACCCGGGTATATAGGTACAACATAATTATTCATGTAAACCAATATTGATTACATGTTTATAATTTTTTACAATCAGAAGTAGAAATTCGCATTGTGGATGTCATTATGTATTTATGACAACAACAAACCTTAAGTATGTACTTAAATTCATATTAATTAATTATATATTATAAGCCCCATTAGTAATTCAAGGAATATAATCGCTATAATGAGCACCAATGATAACACTGACTGAAAAAAAACAATTTTTTTTCTTATCATAATTCAATACATTTAGAAATGTTGTAAGTACAGTAAGTACTTTCAACTATTGTAAAGACCATTTCTATTAACTATACTATTATTTATTTAGTTTCTAATTATTTTGATTCAAAAAATTTTTAAAGTGTTAACTTAATTTTTTAAGAGTAATCAACAAATGTTCGATAATATTTTGATACAAATTCTTTTCGATTAAATACGAAAAATCGGTACAAAAATGAGGGTTTTATTATATGTATATAATATAATACTTCCGTATGCTCGAAGTTAAAGAGATCGATAGTTTCAAATATATAATTATTGTCCTATAGATTACATATCAACAAATTAACATTGTTTGTCGCGTAGTGACTGCCAAGTGAAGACTCAGTAACCATTAAAACTTTGATATGTCAATAAAACGTAAGCTTTAAACAATAGTTGAGAAGCTTTTATCGTTCAGAAATTCTTGTACGATTATTCGTAGAAAGAATGAATCTACTCATCACTGTCATTTATAAAGTAGACGAAAAAAGAATGTCAAAGGAAATTAGTAAACTAATTACAATTTTATAAATTACGTCTGTTATGTTTTGCTTGGCTTCTTGTTTTAAATTGAGTAAAATTTTGATATGAATAAAATAATTTGTAGGCAAATCCATACCCACTTTTTACAAATTCAGAATAAAATTCGTAGAAAAAATCAGCTGACGTCGCAATGATTGACGTTAAAGGCATGGAACGACAATATAAAAAGAGAAAAATATTGTTTTCTTGAATTTTGGATACGTAACTTTAAATTGTTAATAGAAAAAGTAGGCTTTTGATTATAGTAAAAAAACTATTTTAAATGAAGATAATTTTTAGGTTCACAAAAAAAATTATTTAACTCACGAAAAACATTGAAATACCTTGCTTTGACTGACTTGACCCTGCTTTGTCTGAAATACCTAAGCATATTATAATATTTTGTTTCTCGGTAACCTCTTAAAACTGCACACCAAATTTTAAATTACGTTCATATAAATTGCAATCTTCTGTTTAGCAACCTCTCAACATCACCGATTTACATAACAGGTAATATCCTGTGTCTTCATAAAATGACACACGTGTTTTAAATAAATTAACCAGGATATATTGTTCAAACTCCCCATTATTATAATTTGAACGTGATAATTTAAATAAAGAACCAAATAACTATTAATTAATTATTAACAAATACGCACTATGGTTTGTTTATAAATAAAGCTGTACTTCGCGAATGTCAGAAATCGGCGCGATGACGAAACAGTAACGTTGGATACAACCGCGCACTGAGGCAGGCGCGTCGACACTACTCCGTATCGACCTCCAACATGACAATGAATGGACGGCACCGCAGTCTCAACTCTACTGCAAGTACGCCACTGCACTGCAGCTTTATTCTTGGCAGAACATCCTGGCAACAGAGCTTCTTCAAAACCTGCCAAATGACAGTCACAGTTGAGCAATGCACCTCATCTATCATTACCGCATTACCCTGCGCTATTTAAATTAATAGTTGCTAAGAAATTAAATACGCATGCGTAAGAAGATCGTTGAATTCGCGTCCCAACAGATGGTGTGACCTTGTTCCCACGTTAATTGTGTTTGACTAGATATAAGTTTAGAGGTTAAGAGTCCATGGTCGTATGTGAATAAAAATACATGCATATCATTCCTTGCGTTACCAATCGCACAGTAGTTTGCGGTCGAGACGCTTCTAGACCCTGCTCTTATGCATCCTGATAATTTTAATCGTGGTTAGATGTAGTGTTGTCGGATTTTATCAGTCTTATCTTAACTAATGACACGAAGGCTACCGTTAAAACATCGTTTTGATAGAAAGATAAGAAGATCAGAAACTTCCCGGGATGTTTTATCAGTGATAGGTAGGTAAGACAAATTACAGTTGTGTCAACTTTTCTACACAAGAAACATGGTACAGAGGACGAGGTTTCCTTGCGTATATATATATATATATATATATATATATATATTAGCTTTAAAGTAAGGACCTTTTAGGAAACATAGGATACTATGAATGAAACAAGTAATTTTATACTTATCAAATTGCGATGGTTTTTGTTTTTTTTCAACGTGAGCATAGCTATAGATCTTGGCTGATTCGAGTAAGAAGATAATGCTTACTACAAAAACACAATCTTTAATCAAAAAAATCGCATGAAGACTTCGTAGTCAACCGTCAACATTTTTTCACCGTATGACGTGCAAACACAAAAAATACCCTTATGGTCATGAATACTAAATAAAATTCTTCAACGGATCTTTCTCAAATTAGCTAACTATTACTCTCATATTAATTTAACTAGAATTATGTTTCAAAAATCCAGATAAGTTTAAATATTTTCGCTTTTCAAGGAGTATTACTCAATAACCATGAATTTTCATTCGTCACGTAAACAAATTATATTTCATAAATTTATTGTAATGAACGCCAGAATAAAATCAAAAATAATTATATCTTGCAACTATTTTAAGTTTAAAATGATCTATAGTACTTTTAAAAAACAATAATAGTGAAAAGGAGTTTTTATATATGCAAACGATTTTTTTATAGGACCTAAAATACCACAGTCACTTTAGTGACGAAGTTATCGAAGTATACATATAATTAGAAATACCATAGTGTAGGCACACTACAATTAAGTTCTACAATATACCAAAGAGTTTGTGATCCAGTTAGATTTTAATAAAAAAGTTATGAATGTATTAAAATAATAGGTGGTGAGAAAAAATGTTTACGCACAAGTAAGATTTATAGGCCGATTTCATCGGAGTAAAAAATGTCTACTTCGTTGATGCGCATGCAAGAATCTTAAATGCGTGTTGGTATACAAAGTGAAACTGTACTTAGTAACGAGTACTTAAATTGTTTGAATAGATGTGTATGAGATTCAAACCCACTGGCTTTCACTTTTACTTCAGATGAAGTTATTGGATCTTCATCAACAGCTTAAAATGAACGGTTTCCTTATTCTATGATATAAGGTGTTATACAAAGATATAAAAGGTTAGAATACGGTGTTATAGAACATTTAATATTCATTATTTCTTATTAGACACAGTATGGAAGCATTAACAGTACACAAACAATAATATTTTGTATATTGAACGGTTCACGTATATCCTATCCGGGACGGCTCAACGAATCTTCATGAGTTTATCATACATAATTCGTTAAGAGCATCATTTAATCGAATTCTAAAAATACGTCTTTTAAAGAGATACCTACAATAAATTGAAATCCATCATATTATGGACGAAATCCAATTGTACAATTTGTTATTTTAGTGATAAATGTTTCAAGTGAGAAATATTATATAATATCTAGGTCTGAAGTATATTTAAGGAAAATCTATTTTAACTTCATCTACTTCATACTTTAAATACTTAATTATAAGTTTCGTCTATTAATCAGCCACCAAAGAGTTTTAGTCTAACAGAGTACAGATTGGCGCCTCTGAGCTAAATATTGAAAAAAAACCTCACGTGACAATAGTGCTAGCGAAGCTTCTCTAAAGTTATAATAATAACGCTTTTATTAACTTATAACCAGCAAACTTTCAAATCATAGAAAAAGATATTCATCTATTAGTAATAAGTCGTATTGAAATTAAACTTTCAAAGTTTGTCCCAACTTCATGTTTTTTCGATTTAATGATGAGCAAAGATTTAGCGTTTTTTTAGTATTATTAGTAAAATGATTATACTAAAGGTTAAAAGTTCAGTGACGAACTGATAATGTGTCAGATATTTAGAGACATCGGAAATTAAGGATATTGTTTTGTCGGTATGATAAAAATGAGTCACATAATATACTGTGAAAGCATTTCGATTCTGTAGTTAATACAAATCACATATTTAAACTATAAATAGTAGCGTTTGGCTATTTAAACATTTATTAGGCATAAAATCCCAAGCCAGTGAACTGTTTTCCTCAATAATTGGTACTGATATAGGAGATACTGGGTATCTCCTTGTCTCAGTACCAAATATGTCATATATTATAATAATACAACGGACTTATTAGGAAAAAATATTAATCAACAACAGGCAGATACTCGAATAGTATTTCTTACCTTATAAGAGGATAAATATAGTTATCTAAATATTAAATATTGTTTGCGATACCTAAAGTTTAATTTGAAAAAAAAACACGATTTCTATGAGATAAGTTACATAAATAATTTTTATGAACATGCGCTAAAAAGTAAAAGTTTTCACTTTCCATTTAATAATAACGTAGAGCTAGATTTACTCAAGATCGCTATACTAGAATACAGTGTATATTATATACTTATTATTGAAAGTAGTGACAATATCAAGATTTAAAAATCTCCAAAGACAAACACCAGAACAGTCGTTTATAGATAATAGACGAGAACCATTTAGAACATACATAAAATATTGGTACCCATTTACAATAGAAACGTGAGAGAAACTGTTAATTTGTTGGAAAAATTCAATAAACAATTTATTTAAAAAATAAACAATTATTTTTTGGATGCGGTCAATCATTTTTTTACCTTAAATGGATGTATGTATTATTTTGAATAACTATTCTTATAGCCGGAATTCGTTGCAACCACTAATCGCCTAGTGCTACCATAGTGTTAATGGTAAATATCATTTAATTTATTACGAACTAAATAATTTTACTTTAATTTATTATAAAAGGCTTTCAGTCTAGCGTATGTAGATCGTCAATCTTTAATCCTAAGCTAAAGTCTAGACTCAAGAGTTGTATGTGTACATGTGTGACAATCGCTAACTCGATTAAGGAAGCAAACTATTCAAAGCAACTATATTAATCTCCTCAACCCACGGTAGTCTATTTGCGTAGCTGAGTAATTCCGCCACATTTATATACCCATACAATTGCAGTGTCACTGTTACA
Organism: Hebomoia glaucippe; assembly: GCA_025727935.1. NCBI lineage: Eukaryota > Metazoa > Arthropoda > Insecta > Lepidoptera > Pieridae > Hebomoia > Hebomoia glaucippe. The sequence continues at coordinate 5,557,749 of JAOSYY010000015.1, forward strand.
TGAATAATGACAGTAGTGACAATAACTATATACTAGTTCGATAGGTTTAATTCTAGTATATCGGTGTAGAATTTATACTACGGTTGCTCATTTACACTTAACAATGGTTCACTTTGGCATTTGAACTAGACCTGACATTGTAAAGAAACAAACGTTTATAATAATAATTTAGTATACGTTTAATCAAATGAAATAATAAACAAGTTTATTCTTACCGAGTTTTATTTCTTACGGTTAAATTATTAGAAAGGTAATAAAATTGTGTTCGTGGGCAAAAATCATTTTATTCTTTAAAAGCTGGTCATAAAATACCTATGTATGTATAGCTCACTACATTATAAGTAACTTTCAATTAAGAAAAGGTACAAATTTAATAGAAAACATATTTATTATCTGTCAATTCATAAATAACAACACAAATACGCTCCTGATTATAAATCATTGGCAAATTCATGAAAGATACGCAATAACCGGACTATAAGTGTAGTACATGTACTCTGTCTAATTAGAGTTGTTGGGTTCACGAAAACAGAATGGAAACTAAGTCTGTTTCTGTTTACAATTATATCGATATCATGTGCAGTTTAAAAAAATTAAAATTAATAAAAATTGGGCTGAAAAATAAGACAGGCTATTTACGATACTTTATTGTCAATATTGACTGGAAGAAACCTACCTGACTATTCCTGTGGCATAATTTATATCCTCGCTGTTCATTGACCCGGAAGGATCGATGTTTAATTACCAAGTCAACGACTTTTGTCGTCGGCTCAGTTAAGCGTAGAACCGTAAAACATTGTAGTCAAGCATACAATAAGAGCGTTTTAACATTCGTTTGAGTGAGACACATATTGACATCTGGACTGGTCATAAAAATATTGGTAGAAAACTATTTAATAGTTGGGAATATTGCGGTATGTAGGAAATTTAGAATTGAACGCTCATTGTTCACCTAAATCGAAGTATGTTATCAATTGTTACAACTCTACTCACTACTATTTTTAAGATTTTGTATATAAATGTTAATTACATTTTATTAATTTCTCATGTCTGATACATACAATAACATCTTCCAAAAAGACGTGCACATGTTTTTTACATCTCAATAGCTGTCATGCAGATATTAATGAAATTGACAGCTAGCGTTACGTCATTTGTGGCGGGAAGTCGGGAACCATAACTGAGTTTTTTTAATTCCTTTAATCCTTTATATATTCCATCAAATCATCAATCCATAATTTATTAATCATTCGTTCATATCAGCTTATCATTCACTCTGTTTATTTACGAATTTTATCGTGATTAATTGTAATAACTATAGAAATGTTATAATAATGGAGTTTCCTGACACTGTTCGAAAGGATTTGATTAGATTGCTACCATCTTCCATAGTACAAGAAGTCACCTGTTACTGTTATTATGATGACCATCCAAGAGATGCCAGAAAATTAGATTTAGTAGCTTGCAATAATCGAGGTGAAGTGTTTGAGTTTTACAAACGCGAAATTGTCTCATCAATTTTATTAGACAATGTGAAAATAATTAAAGATATTTTCCTACTCCGGAATGAAAATTGCGAACTATTCTACGTGTTGGACGCTGAAACGGAAATAATAATTTTGTCAGCGAAAGAAGATTTGAATATTCATCTTATAATAAAGAATATAGCAAGTTTTAAGTTGGTTGATAAAGATTTCTCTGGTTTGCCTTCTCTTAAAGTTATACGAAAAGATGATGCAGTACCTTTATTTTATGACAGTAATTTTAAGTTGATTGAGCCAATTGTATCAGGTAAACCACAATCCGATACTTCCCCAGTAATGGTACAGTTATTAAGAAAACTCACAGAAGCTAAGTTTAATGTTAAACAGAATGAAGAGACTCTAGAGGAGTATGCAAAACTTAAACAATCTGCAGCCTTTTCTTTGTATGAAAAAGACAACCCTAACACAGAAGAATCCCTTTTCAAAATAGGACCTACAGTAGTGAGTATAGTTTATACATTTCTGTTACTGTAACCTTTTAATTAAAGGTTGTAGGTTGCTTTTAATAAGGTGTTGTAGTGAACATTTTACTTACCACTTAAAGAGTATCATCACATTCCTGATTATTTTAATAAGTTGCCACAATATGGACCCCTTGTTTGGTCTTCTATTGTCTGTCATCTTTGTACCTTCCACCTTTCAGCCTATACTCATCATTTTTTCTGAAGCCTATACTTTAAGTCTTCTGCCAAGGAAACATGCTTGTTAGTTGTAAATTCATAATGTTGTTACAAATTCAGCAGAACTGAAAAAGTCAAGGGTCCAACATTACTGTATATATTTTGTAGCTTATTTCTTATAATATATGTATATACTAGCTTCTGCCAGTGACTTTCTAGTTGCTCATGTTAATATCGATTTTTAAAACTTAGGTTGCATTCTTGGATTTTTAGTAAGGATCCCAAATTTTTTGAAAATGTAATATAGGCTATTGCCTTTCTCGATAAATGTACTATCCAACACTGAAATAATTTTTCAAATTGGACCAGCGGTTTCTTAGATTAGCATGTTCAAACAAACAAACTCTTCACCTTTATCATATTAGTATAGATAAATAATTAAGCCCATAAAATACTAAACTTATATATTTTGGTAATTTCATTAAATTACAGATATCCAAGACATTGAATGTTACCACAAGGACTCCTTTTGTTAAACTGTGTAATAAGAAAGTTATAATCATTGTGAACATCAGTAATGGAAATAATGTGTAAGTAATAAGAAATTTGTATATAGGTTTAGGAAATAAAACCATTTTAGAGGGACAAATTTAGGTATGTTTTAATAGATGTCTTTACCCAAGAAAGATTGAATAATATTCATAATGCCTTGTAAATTTGCTCAAACCAAATATTGCAGATAGGAAATAGGGTGACAAAAACTAGGAATAATAACAATATAACTGACATCTAATAAATTTATCTTCTATCAAATAATTGTGCATGTATTTCTTCTGATCAACTTGTTTAAATTCATATTCTTTATTATTCTTTTGAAAACATAACTTTTTTCAGACCCATAGACAATATACATATACTGTTTCATGGCGTACCAAATAGTTCTATTACATACACAACTAAAATCTATGATAAGTTGCCAACACCACCTTTTTGGAGAGAAAAAGAGTTTCATGCCATACAAAGCTCTGAATACAGTTTCATTGTGGGAATACTAGATGTAAAGGAATTAAAATATACAATATCAAGTAAAATAGAATTTGAGGCAGTCTTGTCATATACTAAGCTCGGAAGAAGTTATATGTTGCCTTTGGAGAATGTATCTATATCTGCTATAGAAACTATGGGTGAAAATTTTGATGTTCTGTCGAGCAAACAAGGTAAACTTAAAAAGTAATTATAATTTTTGGAATTAAATTCAGTGAATTAATTTAGATTCTTATAATTTCCAGATGATGAAAACACAATACTTGCTATTCTAGCTACTTCAGAGAAGACTGAATTAATTTTAATGCATATAGATCATGTTAGCATGTCAAGTATAGATATATTGGAAGTTGTATCAAAGCATCTGCATATGGAAATCTTAAACAACATGAAAAATGTTCTGATATATAGGAAGGCTACATGTCATATACTGTTTGGTTTGACATTAATTTTTCTAGACAGTCATGACCATAATGGCAGTGTAAAAGTTCAAGTATACTCAAGGTTAGTAGGTTTTTGCAATTATCCATTTTTATAGCAATTATCAACATAGGAGCACTAGGTTTATTTGATGGTAGGCAATCTTTCAGTCGCATGATATATATTAAATCAATGATGACCTGTCAACATATTTATTTTTGTTTCAAGCTTTCAAAAAGTCAGACTAGAGTCTATCTATGAGCTATAGTACATGACAACCTCCCAATTAATTGACTGTTGCATGTTACCTAAGTAGAATTCATTGTAGATATTTAATACTCAACTTTACCATACATATGGATGGCTGGATCCCTATAAAATATGGAAAAAAAGGACCTATACTTTCATTTCATCTATACACAGATACATAAATTTAGAGTGTATCTTAGTAATACTAAAGTGACCAAGTTTTACACACCAAATTAATGTTTTTTAAAAATTTATCTCTATATGTTCCGATTAATCTCTTAAATGGCTGGGCCCGTTTTGATTGGACTTGCACTAGCAGATAGCTGATGTAAGGTACTCATTATATCCCAAGTTTCTACTTGGTCTACGTCTATTTTAGAAATTTTATTTATAAAATAACTATTTCCCCCTGACAAAGTCTCTCTCACAGCTAGTATAATAAAGCAAATTTATCTTAACGTTTTCAGATCAACTGCTCAAGTAATAGCATTTATTCATTACATGTATGATAGTATTCCGTACAGACTCATGGCAACTCTGGAAGAACACGATATAGTTGCCAAAAACAAAGAATATTCTGATTGTGAGAGTAAAACAAAAAAAATACTAGATATTAATTACAAGGACTACGCAACAAGTCTTGTAAACCAATCCAAGCTAATATTGAAATATTTTGATGATTGTATTATAAAAATGAATGAAAGTTCTTCGCCCGATATTCAGAGTAAAATTGGATGTCAGATTCATTTGTTGTCTACTGGTCTTTCCGAGTTTTTAACGCTTCGAAATAGAGTATTACAAGAGAGCGTTAAAGGTATACAGACTTTACGAACTACTGAGATTGTAAACACAGATTCAGAAGAAATATTGATGGATGAATAAATTGATGAAGGAGACATAGGTACTATTAGTGTGTTATTGCAATTTTTTTAACATGTGCTATTTATAACTTAGAATTTTAAGTAACAATAATGCGTTTTTGTATTAAATGTGGAATGATTGTGTAAAAAAGCTTAAGCCATATTGAATGAATTTTAGTAAAGACTACCAAAGCGAAAAGAGTTTAATTGCCTAATAATTTAAAACGATATTTCTCGTACGTAAGAAATTTCTCTAATTGTTTAATATTTCACTTTTTTATTTTATTTTGCAGCGACATCTTGTAGAACTTCTTGTAAAAAAAATTATAAGGTTTAACTCGGTGCCAAAATGTACAGATAGCCCTATACTACAATATTATTATCCAAGATTAAATAAGAAAATCTAGCTCACACAGGTACTTTATACTTATATAAATTCCGTAATTCTTAATTTGAATTAAACAAAGTAATCGACCCCGACGGTATGTTGTGTGACTTTTTTGTAGGGTCATACCTAACTGCTGACTAGCTCGATCAATTTTGATAAATGCTGGGTTTTTAGGTTCGTCTAGATGGCCACAGGGGTTCATGAAATTGAAAAAAATAATCGCGAATTTTATGCAGTTTAATAAACAAGCTTAAAAATATTTTCAGACACCTCAAAGTAAGTATCAATATGGTTGAAAAAAGTTAGAATTGAAAAAAAAACTCGCTTCATGGTGATAATTTTTCGTAAACTCGGGCCTCTAAAACTTGTTCCTTAAACCGTCAGCATTGGGTTCAATATTTTGGTATGGGAACGTATGATTAAAGACACATCACATTCGTGTTATTTATCGAAATTTAGGTGTTTGACTTAAATAAAATGCTAAATTATGTAAATTTGGCTAAAGCCTTAATGTTGGTAACGCGTCTTCTCGATCTACTGATCTTGGAGGTGTGCATGGGCTACAGGAATCGCTTAATCTATAGAGACTATAGACTATAGACGAACTATGCTGGTTTACGTTCTATTGAATAAAAAAATAAACAAGTCTATAAAAAATATTTAATATTAATACACATCTATATATTTGTCAAATTACACAATTGGAAGTGACAATGGTATAAATTATAAACTAAAACAATACTGGCTACAAAGTCTTTATAAACATTGAAAAAATTCAACTATATAAACAATGTGATAAAAATATAATTAATTTTATTAGATTACCTAATCTTACCATAAATTAAGGATATGCATCTAATTGAGCATTTTATATTAGTGAATTAATAAATAAAAAAATTAAGTATTTAGTATTTAAACATAACAAATACCCGATTGTCCATTTAGCACCACGTATCAGCTTTATAAAATATATCAATAATATAAGAAATTATTTATCTACCCAAACCCTTGTGACACGTTGGAAAATCGTAACATAAGTTTTAGGGAGGAAAGTGTTTTCCACAGATCTACATATTACATATATATAACTGAATTGTTTGTGGGATATATGAATATATATTTTTAAAGTTTCCTAATTACATAGATACCCATACAGTACACAAAATACAAATACAATTTAAATTTTATTTTTTATCTGTCTGTTTATTCTAGCTGATGTAAACAACAAGATGGAGTTTTATGCAACGTTTCCCAGCACATGTTATAACGAATAACTGACCCTTTTATTCGTTATAAAATCAATGCGGTTGAAATCACAGGACACTCTTACTAAATAATAAAAAGAATATATTGCAAATTTCCTATTGCCACATAAATATATTGTGCTTAAAAAGTAGGTGATGATTTAAAAGGGTTAAAAATTCGGGGTTGTTTGTATTTTTATATACTGTATCATAAAAAAATAAAAAGAAAAATTGTTGTGCAAACAATAATAAAAATATATTAGAGCTGGACCACCCTTAACATTTTCGGGATGAAAAATAAATGTTGTCCGATTCTCAGATCTACTGAATATGCTTATAAAATTTCACGAAAAGCGGTCGTACCGTTTCGGAGGAGTAGAATTACAAACACCGTGAAATGAAAATTTCATATATGTATTAGAAAATCGTCGGTTTCTGTCTATTTGTCTGATTTACTGGTGAACTACGCAACTGTGTTTGATAAGATTTATGCGACTTACAGTGTTTCATTGTCTTAAGCTTTTAAATAATTTAAGATATTTCAAATTTTGTGTCGCATTTTCATGAATTTGCATCTGTGCGGGTCAGGGGCATCCCAGAAGTTAATTGATATAGATAATAACTTTAGTTGCCGTTTCCCAACATGAAACTATTTAATATATTGTGCTCTTGTATTTACAGAGAGAACCAATGAGCACTTAGTGCGTCTCTCTGGAGCACCAAATCACTTCAGGTACAAGGAAGCTTTTTTCTGCCGCCCGACTCTTAAAATCATCATTAAATATTTACAAGTATAAATAACTATTATAAACAAATTAAATATTGACTATGTCAATTTCTTATTCTAGAATAACATAAGAATTAATACTAAGAAGATTACTTATAAGGAGATAGAGGACGGATTGAAGTCATATTATCGTCACGCAGTACGCAAAAGGTTGGTTCAGTAACAATCATCGTTTCCTAACTAAATAAAATTACTTGTTTACCAAATGATATTAATAAAATGATTTAATTATAATTTAATCATTAAACTACTATATCGTATCGTATTTTTTTTATAATATATTTATCACCTTTAAATAAGTAGTTGCGTGACATACTCTAAACCTAATTATACTATTATTGCATTGCACAACCGGCCATTTCTTCATCTACATCACATTCTATAACTAATTAAATCAATAACTGCATAGTAATGCATATTGCACAATAAATATTGCAAATCTATAATTAATATAGGAATCGTATATAATCTAAATTTTATTGCACCGAGTCCAATATTGCACTTAACACTTAATTCTATTAATTTTTTTCAACTTTAAGTTACTTATACTGTTAATTGTTAACGTTAACTTTATTATTTCTAACACTTTTAACGGTACAGTTTTCAGCTCGTGGCTGTAAATTTCTAAAACTACCAAAGTACACGGAATGTGTTTCTACACTTTCAGCACCAGATTCACTCCTTGCTTCGTTGCCTGTATCATCACTGTCACTACAACTTGCCAATTTTGCTATGACTAACTTTCTTTGGAAATGCCTGGAACTTGTTGAATCGCTACTTAAATAGCCAGAATCTTCTATACTTATGCCTTTCTTCCGCCTTTGTTTTGCCTTTTCAAACCTTTGATCTCTTACAAAAGTATTGGTATTAATTCCATTACTGTTCAAAGGATAACGTTTTGTAGAACGTCTGTATGTTTCTGAAGGTTTCGAAGTCTGAGAAGTGCTACAACAATTATTATCTTCATGTTCCGATAAGTTTTTTTGATACGAAGTGCTCATTGGACTGCATGAAGGGCCCTCAAATAAATTATTTGAGATTATATTTACATTAGCTTCTAGGTTATCTTCTAATTCATTTAGATTTGTATCAGCTAATTTTTTTGACAATGAACCAATTACTATTCGATTATTTTCTACTCTTCTAGGAGGGCTTGTTGGTTTTTCATAAATGGTGTCCTCACTTGGAGGGAGCGGAGGTAAGACATCTGGGCGCGCTAAATGTTTTAGTTGTTTCATTGTGGGTGGTGTACATTGGCGTTGTCTCTTTGAATGTCTTAATTCTAAAGTTAATATTCGTCCCTCTTCTGACGTCCAACCCCCTGAATCTTCTAAGCTTTTATCTGAAGATTCTTCTTGGGTACTGGAATTATTAAAAATATTTGGTGACATTTTTGGTCGACTTTGTGTGGTTTTAAGATCGTAACCACATCGTAAACTATTGAATTTAGAGGTGTGTTCTGTTTTACCGTTGTTTATAAATGTACCACTACTCCTTAGTTGTATGCGTTGACATCTTTCATGCTTTTGATCGTCGAGATGTCTAAGAAGGTCTTTACGACTAAACTGGATGTTTTCTAATATTTCCTTATGTTTTGGGTGTTTGCGATCTAAAGTATCAGGTTCGAAGCCATCAGATTCATGAATTTTTATGTAATTTTCTGGTGGATCTTTAACTTCTATCGTTAAACAACCGGGCTTTTCTTCAACGTTCGGCATTGACATCAGTTTACGACTTCCCATTGAACATTCAGAACCACTGGGTGATGTAGGCGCGCTACCAAAATTATAATTGTTATTTACATATACTTCACTTACTAAACTGTAAGTAGTCGCCATTCCCGCGCTGATGTTTTCATCACTTACATTTTGTGAAGTATTTTTCTTGATATCTATAGTTTCATAATGATTTTGATTTACACATAAGTCTACTTCTGGCGACGGTGTATTACTATCACTACTTGAATTCCTTTTATACACTGCGTTTCTCATCGTTAGTTCTTCTTCTAAAGGTAACGCTGCACTTAAGCTCGGGCTCGCTTGGGATGATGGGACTTCTGGAAATTCTATTGGCGTCGAAGGTGTTGTAATACTTTTTTTATTAGAAGTCCGTTCTAAACTATCAGTCTCGTAATCATTTGCTATGGGGCTGTCGGGCTTATTATCATAAGAGTTAATAGCTTTTTTATTCAAACCATGATTTAACTTTTCATCATCGGAACTACTTGGATTATATGATTTTGTGATTTCGTCCATAGTCATGGTATCGTTGACCATATCCGGGAGAGAATTTTTATTATTCATTATACTTCTAGCCCGCTTTTCGGATTCGTTACTTCTTGAACTACCAGATTGAATTTCATTTAAGTTTACTGTATTTATATCATCACCTGATAAATCATAATTTAAATTGTCAAATATTGCACCATTGAATTCTGGTAGTGGGATATTATAAGTTCGTGAACAAGGTTCGGACCTTACAGATCTAGACGATGATTTCTTTGATATAGAAGCATTTTCGTTGATATGCATAGAATATCCCTCGGAAAAACTGTACTGTTTCTTTATTTTATTACGACTGTTGACAGTAGGAAGAGATAATAGGGATTTTACGTTGTGACTTTGACCAACACTTTCAAACTCTTCTTGTACTTCGTCACTTTCGCTCGGAATATTTTCTAACCATTCTCGAATGCTACTTTGTTTGTCGCCCTTTACATGTAGACAATTCGTGCAGTTTGGAGTGTTATATTTTACAATATTTTGGACGTCATTGTTAATATTATCAGATTGGCAACCTGGACAACCTAAACAGTTGGATGACCGTCGTCTGCTATTATCTCTTTTAAGACTTACTACACTACCACTTCGTTGACTTCCTAGCCCATGATAAAGATCGATACTATTTGCATTTGAAGGATAAGTTTCTTCTTCTGGAATTTCATTTAAGACGGGATGGAAACGTTTAGCTGCCATTTTTTGTTTCGCTATACATATTACTTCTCTTATTTTAGCTAGAAACTCTACTGCAGCAGCGGGGGGATCCTGTAATATAAAGATCGTAATAAGATTTACTAGTTTCAATTAAAATAATAGTAGTTGTAAATTCACTTAATACTTACAGCCATAAAATGGGGTTCAAAGTACGCTGGATTGAAGTACAGCTTTCGTCGTGTTGTTCCGACTGGACGAGCTATCTCTCTTTCATCTATAGTCTCGACAATAGAAACATGTTCATCTGGAAGACGTTCAATACCAGATTCATCTCGATGATTAATTTCTATATTCTCAAATTTATTTCGTAATTCTTCATTGTGAAGATGGATAATGGCTGACGTCGTTCTTTTCTGCAAAAAAAAAAATCATTTTATCAATTTAATAGACCTCGTTGTATAATTTTATTTTAGTCAAATACTCTTAATCTGATTTCACTCACGTTAAATAAATTTTCACCACTTCGTAAACTGCTTTCGGGCATGTCTTCAGAATCTGAAAGATTACTTCCGGAATCATTTGGAAAGTTATTTTTATCTGTAAAAGATCTTCCAACAGATAGAAGTGGGTTCTTTTTAATAACACCATCGTCTTGTCCCATAGCGTTTGATAATGTTTGGACTCTCTCATTATTAATTCTTAGAATATCCCTTTCAGTAATAATCGATCCGTCCCGTTTCTTTAATCCTTTAATTCTTCGAAGACTGCTTTCTTCTGATGAAACCTTTCTTCTTTTGCGGATATGTAAGTAAAGGAAAACTGAAGCGACGTAAATAAGTCCAAGTAATAAAGAGCTGATGCCTATGGCTACGTACTCACTGGCACTTAGGCCTGTACCTGTTGTAGTGCTATCGGAAGTGTGAGCAGTTGGTGTAAACTGTACTTCAGTTATATCTGAAATCAGATTGAAAGAAGGATTCAAGAAATAAGATCTAATTAATGTTATAGGCGTCAGAATATTTTAAATTCAAATAAAGGAACAGAGTTTGTAGGATATGGGGAAAAATGGTTGAGTATCATTTGTGAATTGAAAATAACTAATTTAACAAGCTATAATAATTACAATCGTTTTATTAAACAAGATTATGTAGTTATTTTTTATTAGTAATTAAAAATACCCCTCAATAAACACGTATAACTACTTACTAGTGGCATGTCTAGGCGGTGTTCCTTGCACTCTGAAGGCGACGCACGGTGTAAATACTCCTCGTAGATCAAGTGGTGATGCTGGAGTAGTAGAAACATCTCGACACAGCAGTCTTACAACCATGACACGGCCAGACATGCGCGTACGCACGTCGTCTTCACCGCTCCACTATGTTAAGAAAGCCTGTTTTAATTAACTATATAATAGGCTCTTTGGTATAACGCTAAGGAAGTACGCCGGGATTTCTACTTGCTTTCTCAATCACCCAGGTTTCTACATATTCTGGAGCCATGCCTATGATAATGTTGTAAATTTTTATAATAATTTGAATTGTTAAGTCGATCGGAGTAACAAATAAATATCGTTCATGCCATGAACTGGAAAGGCCTAAACAAATGCATGTTTTGACAACTGATTAGGAATGTCCAAATGTTCAAAATAAAAGAAACCGTAAAAGAACATTACCTGCAAAAATGTACGGCCTTCATCTCTGAAAAGACTAAATGGCACGTCAGCGTCGAGCGTGTTGCGGAGGTCCAAAAATCCCTTCGTGGTAAGGAATTGAGCTCCGGACACAGCACAGATTGGTGTTTTAACATCTATAAAAACGTTCGAACTTTATTTAAAAATATATATACAGATATATTTGAGTTCTATTATTTTATTTTATATGTTCTGTTATTTTATAACCACTAATACATGTTTTAATTTCAAGCAGGTACTTACTTTGAAAAGTAATTTCCCGCGATGGATGTATTATTTGACCTTTTAATGGCAAAAATACGAATGGTATGCGCTGTATCGCGTTACCTGTCCCGAATGTTGCGAGGGCACATTCTGAAATTATAAAATAAAATATGAACATGTAAAACTATATTTCACTTATTTTTTATGCTATATGTATAAGAAAAATAATCTAATAGCAAACATTTACTGTGCCTTTAAACTTTTACAAAAGGAACAGATGCCATGAAGGTGCGCCATAGCATTTAAAAAATTAAAAAGCTATAATTATTTTATATTTAATGCGACATTTTTTGTACTTTTCGAATATCGTCGCAAAATTAATCTATTAAATTTTTATTCTAAAAAAACTTAATTATTAAATTAGACCCAACTTCTTTTCAATAAACATCATATAAATTTAATACACAAGTATATTTCAGAGTAAAGCTTTTAAATCTCCCATTTATAATATTGTATCCTTTTATTTGCTAAATATTTTAAGCTTAGTACAAGTGTAAGTATGCATGTAGATATTATTAACGGTTTAATATCCTTATTGGATCTTTTGATATCGTTATTACCATTTCGGTCGTTATCATGTCACCGATTTGTAAAGATTTGCTTAAAGTAACATTTTCCATATCGTATCTGGCCCGTTTTCGAATCTCAAGCGAAATTATAATACTGCACTTAATAATTTTTATTTTTATCATTCTACTATACACTTATATTGCTCTAAGTATTAAACACGGTTAGTATTTATTTAGTATTTGGATATAAGGATGTGAGCCTTTATAGATTCTTAGCGTGTTTAAACCTTAACAATTTATAACAGGAAATTATAGATAAGTAGAAGTGAGTAACAAAATTCTTGTTCTACCTAATAAATTACAGTAATATGTGGAAACTTCTAGAGATACCTTCCTCTCTTCAACATTTTTAATTACGACAGTAAATATATAAAAGTTTAAATACCCCGCTGCAATCATCAAACGCCAATAGATCTTTATAATATTAGCTAAGAAGTAAGTAGATCATGTCAGCTTTAAAACTAAAAGATCGCATCAAAATCGGTGATTCGTTTAGGAGTTATGCACATGCAGACACATCAAATTTATAATATTAAAGTATAAAATTCGTAAGTTAAAAACTAGTACTATGAGTAGTAAAATGATAGATTTAAATACTAATACTATGAACAAAAAACATAGACACCTGTAATTAATTCCTTGTTTGCAAATCTTTAAATTCGTGCATGTTTTTGAGATTTCCCAATACTGGCCCGACTCGTGTTCATATCGATTTCGTCAACTTTTAGTTGTCTATTATTTTTGGTTAAATTTATTGAATGTTTAGACACTCGAGTTCTACTGATTTATTATATGTATAGATGTTAGCATTCGCGAGTATTAAAAAAAACTAAACATCAGCTCATAAGGAAAGAAGGAAAAGCACTAAAGGATGAAAATATGAAGAAATTAAAGTAATATTTTTATCATTCTAATAGAAAAATTGTTAAATTGAAATATGAATTGAAGTTTTTTAAATTATCGTCCAATTCACAGTAATTTTATGTAAAACGTGTCAATATTTGCATATAGTTGATACAGTTTGAACTTGAGTGTGAAAAATTTACTTTCACAAAACATCGATAGAGATGATTCCCATAACGGGTTTGAGTGAGTTTGCAATTTTTAGAAATATGCAGTCGAGTGACAAAATTCACGCTTTGTATACTTTTGACAAAGTATAATGCTGGTTTCATCTATTTTATAACCAATGTATATGTGAAAGAAAACATCCGGATCTATAAAGTAGAAAGCTTAGAATCGTACATAATAATTCAAAAATATATACGATGACTAGCAGTGCTCCGTGGCATTCACCGGTTTTCTTTAAATACCTATACAATAATGAGAATAATGACAAAGAATTAAACATAGCCTAAATAACTCTTTAAATCATTGTCTGCCATTTAAAATCCTGTCAAGATTGGAGCAACTCTTTCTTAGATGAACCGGAACAAACAGACGAAAATTGTAGATATAATTGTATCTCTCTTATATATCGTAAAAGGGTTCTTTTGATGTTACAGACATTTCAATATTTTTCGTAGTATAGATATTTCAAAATATTCTTATATTAATGAATGATGACAAAAAATCTAATTAATTTAATGAATCATGGCTATTAGACGATCACGATACAGTAATTTTTTAAGCTCCAAATTCCATGCTAGTGTATTTTTTCTGAGGTTATTCGTGACATAGGTGATTATAGCTGTCAAAAGAATGTAATTTTTTGCAATAAAATTTAATCGAGTCAGAATAAATTATTTCAAATTAAATGGATTCATTAGTAAATATCATTTTACGGGTTGTATGTGACTGTCAACAAAATCAGAATTCAGAATGGTCGTATATTTTATATATTGTCATTTCAAGTTTATTTCAAGAACTGACTTTAAATAAAGACTTGATACTTATTAAACGATTTGGACTATATTTTTGACATTTTTACGTAAAAATTATGTCTTGAAAGTTTACGAAGATATTTTAAAATTCAAAATCATTGTGGAATTTGCATAAAATCTTAGTCATTTATGCTTTTCAAAACCAGAAAAAACCATGCGACGTACATCTGATGGATTATTTTTATTTCTTGTTAAAATTGCAAACTTAGCTTACCTAAAAAGTTTTTTTTAAATGTGACACTATTAAATTTAATCAACGAAATATTGTTTTGATTGCAGTATACCTGGTAGATCATCAACGCAAAGTTCTCGATCCTCTCTGAAGAGTGGCGCTCGCTGTGGACATGCGCACGCGCATCCATCGGCTATGGATGGTTCTTGATCATTTGTAGCACCAGCGCCGTGTTCTGCACATTGAGCTGGACCACATTCGTCACCTGCAAGATATACTGGTATGTATATTAAGAAATTGTAATGTAATTAAAGTTTTTTTATGAAAAAAAAATACAAGCTCTATTATAGTAATGCTCTCTTAAAGTTAGACGTATATAAAATTTTAGTTATATACATATTTAAATTTATTATAAATAAAGTATATATCTATCTAGTCGTAAATAAAAAATAACGTTTAAAGAAACAAATAATATTTATTTTCTTAATCACCCCGGTTTGAGTCACGTTGATATTATGTATACGAGATAACAATCGAATGTAGACTGTTACAAGCCATAGCATAACCTATCAGGTAGTGAAAATATACGTAAATCGGTCCAGTCGTTTCGGAGTCTATCCGGTGTAAACAGACAGTTTTTTAATTTGTGTTTCTATTATATATACCGTATTTACTTTCACATGTATTGAGAACCTTCTTACTCTGTATATACAAACAGATAGTTCGACTTAAGTTACATAGTTTGTAACGGTAACTCACCGATAAGTGTGAAGACATCACCAGTTTCCCGTCGCGTAAGATCGCCAAGGCTGGTGGCGGCCGCGGCTGTCACCAGAAGCAGCAGCAAGGCCATGCTACCCCGCCCCCCTCCCGCCGCTTGCGCACCCTCCCGCACCCCGCATTGCTCTCATCTGTCAATCATTTTTATATTCTTTACTTTTACAAGACTGAACGTCTCTGAGAGCTTAATTATCATTATCAAGGTAGAATTTATTGAATTGTTTGTTGAAGTAGATGAACACAGGTATGACTACTGTAGGTTTTCGAGGCTATTCGATTCGGTAGCAAAGCCCCTTTGGAAGGACGAGTCTCACACGATCGGGTTTCAGTCGGTATTCTTAAACCATTTCATACATAAATGAGGTACTACATATTTTTAATAGCGGTCTCAGAAGATTTTTTAAGGTCATTTTTAAACGTAGCCAAGTTACTTGTGCTATTAGCCATCAGTCGATGAAGATCTCATCAACATTAATTCAGCTATTTCAAAGATTAACCGAAACAAACACAAAAATTATTATTAGTGCTTCTGTTATAACTATTGTATATCATTTCATATGCAATAAAAAAACTATTTTTCGATATTGCAAACATATCGATTTCCGTCTAAGATAGATATTTTAGACAAATATGATAGCGTGTCAGCCATTAATTAATGTCATATGGCCAAGGATTAATCTACTATGCTAAGCCTCATTTTAACCTGTCAGTGTCATACAACGTTCAAAAAATCCCATTAACGGTAAAACTGTCATATATATATAATGTTTACTACGAAGACATCGCGTGTCGCTAATATTCGATATTTGTAAATAATTAATTTGTGTAACTATAACAAGTTTGCTTTTCTAACGTCAGATTTCTGAAAGTCGCTAGTTTTAAGTATCTGTTAAAATATGCATAATGACTCGAACGTACAATTATTGAGGTGTTTTACAACTGTTATTCACTGAGCAAACTCTTCACAATCTGTGCGTTTCGGAATATGTTACATACATGTTCTTTCTCGTGGTTCACCCCGTTTATTTTTTTCGCCAACTTCATCTGCGTTATTTAAGACTAGCGGTGCCCTGTGGTTTCACCCGTGTCTAACGTAATAAATTTAAAAATTATAGCTTATGTGTTATTCAAGTTTTTGAGCTATATTTAAGTAAAAATTAATTAAATTCTGTTCAGTAGATTTCGCGAGAAAAAGTAATATACACGCAAAGTTTGACGTCGTTAATATTAGTTAGGATAATACATAATTTAAGAAATGATTATTAACCGCCCTCAATGTTAAGGGATAGATAGATTTAGACATATGATTTTCATAGCTTTTTCGTTACGTCTTACATAATTCTTGTGTATCTTGTGTATATGCAGCACTTCCAAGATGTAAATCAAAAGGAATGAATTTTCTCTGTTTTTGTAATACTCAATGCTCCCCTGCTATTAATCATAGAGTGATACTGCCGTCCTTGGTAAATTAATTATACAAAAATATATTTTTTAATTCTAATTAGTACTTCATGCGATTAGCCCTCTCAACCAAACAAACAAAAAACCCTTCAGCTATATTATATCTTTGTTATGTCCGCGTTAAAGCACTTAAAGGTATTTTTATGTTAATAAACAATTGAAGTGTCTGTTTGTCATACAATATTATAATAATAACTTTTTTCTATATGCATAGAACAGTATATTATAAAACTTGTGTGGCCTTTTTTTTCGGGTGATTTCCGAAACGTCTTGGCAGTTGACGGAATTTACGTGTTAAATGCTTAAGCTATTTTTATTTAATCATCAAGTATGCGCAAAACTATAGAGGTGAAACAGCGAGGGATTACTGGTTCTAGACATATGTTAGGATACCTAAATAAAACAATTATATGCTTATCATTGCACAAACAATCTATCTATAGTCTGAAGTCGTAAGTTTTCATATTACCATGAAATATATAAGACCTCTAAAATTATATAAGAGGTGTAAGCACTTTCTTAACTATAATAAAAAGCTTTTATATTTAATTACTCGCTTGATTTACACAAATTACGGTTGGAAGTTATTTCGCTAATTGATTATATTTTATGCCTATTGATAAAACGGTTCTTGTAAAGTAATCCATAAATTTTGCGCGTAAACATAATTTTTATTTGCATCATTCATTTAACAACTTGAAGACATTTGAATAAGAAACAAGCAAGACACCTGTCGTCTTCAATACACCATAATGGCGGAGAAAGCTCGCACGACATCGCAAAAATTCAATGGCATTGTCCTATGATGTTCGATTTCACTCAGTTCCCATTATTACCTCTCAGTATGGGGATGATAACCTTTGTGAACTGATGAGAAAATACCGAACGAAAATGGAGCTAAGTTTTTATGTTGAACATTGTTTTGCTATAGGTGCCTGTAGTGAACTTCGTGGAACCGCTGCATATTAGTTTGCCAACAGTGGCCTGCGATTTCAATCGTTCACATATGTACACATATGATATTAGTAGCGAATGTTACTCCTTATACAATTAGCTATTTGCCAATGAGTCTCATTAGAATCGATCCAGTTGTTTAGAAGACTAGTTAGAACAAACATACTGCAGATTTATAGTGTCTTGCTGTTATAAGTACCGTCGTACTTTTCTTTGCACTTAGAAAATATTGGTATTATCCACAGGCACGTTAAAGTCATTTATTTTGAAGATATACACATTAGAAATAGGAAATATTAATATATCAATTATGTATATAAACCTTAATTAAAATATTTATACGATATAATTTTTACCATTGATCTGATTTTGATAAAACTGGAGTTGTTTTACGAACGCCCAAGTCTGTATACGAGAAAGCAAACATTTTTTTTAATATATGCAAATAATTATATATATAACAAAATATTGTATAGGCAAAATTACAGTTGCGCCTAGCGTACATGTGACTAAGCGCCCAATAACAAGCGTCTAAATGAAGAGTACAAAACGGAACAGTGATCGAATTGTGATGACACAACCGCCTCTCTTTACCCAAGTTAGAAAACAAATATTAGTTTAGAAATGTTTTTAAGGTTAACACTCAAAAATCAATTCACATTTTATGCTAATACAGTCTAACCAAAAACGAAAGCAATGGCACGCGTCGTTGTATTGACACTTCTTAATTCTGTTTCCTCGTTTTGACGAGCATTTGGTAGTGTTTGTTTATTTCGAACAAATACCGAATCGAGAACACAGTTAAAACTATTATTGAAGTGACAATGTTTCTTGATCTA
Organism: Hebomoia glaucippe; assembly: GCA_025727935.1. Lineage (NCBI taxonomy): Eukaryota > Metazoa > Arthropoda > Insecta > Lepidoptera > Pieridae > Hebomoia > Hebomoia glaucippe. The sequence continues at coordinate 5,576,450 of JAOSYY010000015.1, forward strand.
ATGACGCTGACAAACGTGCATGGCGGTCTACCCGACCAGTGACGGGTTAGGTCCTAGGCCCCGAGGGCCCGGTTTTAGGGCAACAGTTTTTTTTTATTGAAAACAAATTTTAACGTTTCTGCTCTTATAATCTTTGTTTATGAACCTATGCAGGATCAGACTGGTTTTGTTATAACACGAAAGATATAATGACGAACCATCTCTATTCATATAAGCGTTAAGATGCCACAGGCATACAAACAGACAGACATGTTAAACTAATAACACCTCTTTGTTTTTGTAGTAATTAAAAATAATTGATTTTGTAAGTACTAAAATATCTAGTAAATATAAAATGCTAATGTATCGATTATGTAATGTTACCATGAAATCTTAGAAGATATAGTATATCATTGAAGTACAATTAGTTGAAGATAACGAGTATAATATCGAGTCAAATCAATCAATCTTAAGTCAAATATAAGTATACAATTCTTAAGTCGCGGTGTTTGTTAACAAACTCCTCAGAAACGGCTGGACCGATTTTTATGAAATTTTGTGTGCACATCGTGTAGGTTTCGGAATCGGTCAATATCTTATGATTTTTTATATTATTTGAAAAAAGAAAATATTTTTTTACCATTTTGATGGAGCATTAAAAGATACATACGACGTCAAATTTTCACCCTTCTGCCATCAACCCCAATAAATTTATATGGAAAAACAACGTTTGCCGGATCAGCTGTTATTATTACAAATGTATGTATTTGATTCATACATAAATTAAATCAAATTAACTTGGGCCTAAACCGCGCACCTAAATCCGTCACTGTATTCGACCCCCCACTTGTCAAACCCACTGAGAGGTCTATCGTTAATCATATAACATTCGTGTTAAAGACAAATGTGAGGCCTAGAACGCGAGTTAGACAAATGATGATTTATAGAAATCTTAAACGATGCGTTTCCGTTATTTTGAGAGCCGATATGATCGTGGTCAACTTTCAATAACTTGGTTATTCATGAAAGCAGTAATGATCTTACTGGCTCAGGCGTTCATAGTCATGGTGATTTATAATTTATACAACCTTCATTACTTTAAAAGAGAAATTTTAGAATTGAAACCATATTTATTCGTCTATTTCGTTTCTAGACTCTTATTTTAAACCGTGACCTGCGATCTTTTGCGATGATTTTATGTTTACATTCTAATTTTAAAAAGTAGTTTGTTACTCCTTATAATACGAGTATTAGCTATCGGCCACTCACGCTCATCAAAATCGGTGTATTCGTTCGAGTAGCCTACTGATACGAAACGACATACAGACAAAGAAAAAAAACAAATTATTTTTCTGGTGTACCCTAAATTTTCATATACATGTAAAAAAAATCAGAAGTAAAATCAAACGATATTTTTTATAAAACTGAATCTATACTAATATTACAAAGCTGAAGAGTTGTTTGTTTGAACGCGCTAATCTCAGGAATCCCTGGTCCGGTTTAAAAATTCTTTTAGTGTTGGATAGTACATTTATCTAGGAAGGCTATAGGCTATATTACATTTTCAAAAATTAGGGATCCCTTCTAAAAGGCCAATAATGTAACACAAGGTGTAAAAATCGAAATAAATGCGAGTGACGCCTCTGGCATAAGCTAGTATAACTTAAATTTGTATTGAAATAACCTCAAACATACGTTAGGATGATGTAACTCATACAATAATACAAGAATATAGACTATTGTTATTAAGTACACAGCAGCAAACAATGCCTACACAAGTTTTATCTGTAGTTGAGCTTAGTGAATGTCATTCGCGTTTTGCATAGCGTTTTGAGAGTGAGAAAAGGTAGTTTGTGGCGTAAATTATACATTGAGGGCATCCTCAAATCTTCTATTCATTGGTTGAAACAAATTGTTAAATCTAACCCTATAACTAATGAGCTTATTAACTGGAGAAGCCATAAATCTGTTTTAAGATATGTTTATTACTAATACTGGAATAGTTTAATAAACTGTTGTTATAAAAAAATTCGATACATGAATCTATATAAATTTTAGAATATGGTTTTTAGGATAAACTATTGAAACTACATGAACTAAATTATGTATATAAATAAACAGGTACCAGTTTATACATTAAACATTATCGGTGTTAATCAAAAAAATCTCTTAAAACGAGGTGTAACTATCTCCACGTTAAAGAGCTCATTAGGTTTAGGAGATTTTTTATGCATAATAGGTTTAATGTGTATTTTAATCTATCTCGTTGTAAATTAAAAAAATAAGATTTCGATACATTTAACGTTTTAGCCAAATTACAATATGGCACACTCATTTAAGTTTTACTCGCGGCTTTGCGAGATTCATGTTTATTTTATCAACCAATTTTGGTTGTCGATCGTAACAGTTCGTCAATTTAAAAGCTATTCATCATATTTAAAGTTAATGATATCTTTCGTATAGATATTCCAGCCTATTTTTGTAGTAGGTTAGCAAAATCAATATGCCTTTTTATTTTACGTCTTCGTGTATTACGCGATGGTGAGGGTACACTGTAGGAATTTCTGAAAATTGTATAGCGATTCGAACGGTGCAATACAGTTTCATAAAACTAAACCTCTACGACTAACTCAAGAATACTTAAAAATAAATAGACTAAAATATCCTTGGGTTGTTTTTAGATTTCCGACAGAATTATCTTAATCTTGTGTTTCCCCGCGTTTTCACTTCAATTTTTATAAAGCTACTAGCTGACTCAGCAAACGTCGTTTTGCCACATAAATATATTAAATTTGGGGTTCTATGTATTTTTATATTTTGTAGTATAAAAAATAAAAACAAAAAGTTTTGTCTAAAAATAATTAAAAAAAATTAGGGGTGGACAACTCTTAACATTTAGGGGGATGAAAAATAGATAGTCGCCGATTCTAAAGCTTACTGAATATTCATAAGAATCCGTCGAGCAGTTTCGGAGTGACACGAGATTTTATATATTAGATTATATTTTTGATCCGCGAAAATTATGATCATGTAATAAAAGTAGCCTAAGTTATTTCTTATAACATTAGCTATCTGCCAGCCTTTCACTTTTCTGAAAACTTTATTCCTGTGTTGTTAGTTGAGGTAAAGATATGGCTGTATTTTACAGCTGTAATGACAGCCAGTGTTGGTTATTCATTTCCGTTGGTCATAAAAT
>JAOSYY010000015.1:5583827-5604611 GCA_025727935.1 Hebomoia glaucippe
GAAATAAATAATAGTATATAATAGTTTTTACGTTAAAAACGTCTTTATAAATCGCCAACCAGAATTGCTTGACAAAACCAATATTAACTTAGTCAAACCGCGGGTGGAAGCTAGTAACTTTTTCTATTTCTTATAAGTTCTTTGCAACTATACAATATTATATCACATATTATATGCGCTAAGAAGTAATTTTACATACACATTCTATATGAATCTAACTGTTCTAATAAATGTAATTGAATAAAAACACAGACAAAAACATTAATCACAAAATAAAAGAATACCGTCTAGCTTTAGTCTAAGATTATTTGCTGTTAATAAATGGTTTAAAGCTATCAAAATCTCTTCAGTATTCGATTACGATTACTTTAAAAAATAAACTCTTAATATATAAAGTAATCTAGGATTGGTGTCTAACTTAAAGTGTAACAGTTTATATTATATTATATATTATAGCATAAATCATTTATGTCACCGATAATTCTGATTTTCATATTAGTAATCCACGGATAAAGTGAGGTGTATTTTGATAGTCAAGCTATTTTTTTTTTTTAATTTTACCATTCAGAAATTCCCAGCCTGAAGCCATATCGCATATCACAGCTCAATTTTAATAATTAATTTAGAGATTTCTCTCGCCCAATTAATCCTCGAAAGCACACACAAATATAATGCTTGTACTTATAAATTTGAAAATTGAATAAAATTCAGATGGATCAAACAGAAATCAAAACTGCGATCGGTTGTAGCGGGCGTTCTTCCGCTTAGTCAATAAGAATATTAAAAAAATGTTTGCAGTTAATCTATAATATATCTACTATTTGCTTTTTATATTTGTCTTGGTTATCTGTGACAATCATGTTATGACAATTCCACAAAAAAAAAATGGTGCCAGTGCCTATATTTATTACCTATGCCAATGGTGTAAGACATGTATGCAATGCAATTACTATACATGAGAATTTCGTATCGTATTATATTTCATTCAAATATTTATCTATTACGACAACCGTGTGAAAACTGAATATAATTTCCTCGTGACCCATAGCGGCATTGTTTTTCAATACAAATATTATCAAACTTGTCTATTGCAATCAGTAGGTACTGAGAATTTATTATCTTCTAAAGAATTCAAGGGAAGATCTTTTTATTCTTATTTTAGTTACTGATGCTGCGCGGTTTTACTCATATAATTGGAATTATAAATTAAAGTATATCACTAGTCCTATTTCTAAAATAATAATAATTATTTATGTATTATAAGAAACATATGTATAACATTAGTACATCTTTAGAGATGTATAGATAGGAAATTTCATAAAAAAGTCATCCTCCATTTACATCGATTACATTAGTGTTTTCACAAAATTAAATAAGCTACAACCAAGGTCCCAAGTATGTCTGTAATAAAATTCATCATAATCTCTTTTATCGTTCAGATGGTAAAGCATCACGAATGAAAAAATACACTTCCACATTTATACTATTCTTTCAAGTTGAATTAAATTTTTATAATAATTTGGATGTTTTGACAGTAATTTAGGCTATTTTTTTGTTTTTTTTAACCCATTTATATGTATATTGTTTGCCTTGAATTTTCTTAGGCACTTGATACTCTGTTCTCTTAACATGATCATAGCAGGAATAATGCTGAATGATAGTCACATTGAGTTGATAATAGTTCATCGCATAGATACACGTGAGAACGTTTTTATAAGTGTGTAAATGCGTCACCTGTCAATCTTTCTGGTCCCGTCTGGTTCCCAGGCGAGTTCGCATACATACGTGACTGTGCCAGTCTCTACTCATTATGGCAATTTTATCATCATATTATCGAAAGTAATAAGATAATTTGGCAGATAATTGTTTCTCACATTCGTTGTTTGAGATTAAATTGAGTGCTAACTTTTGCTTATCTGTGGGAATTACTTATGTTTTTCCTATATGCTTACTAGCTGACCCGGCGAACTTTGTTTCGCCTTAGAGGCAACAAATGAGCACATTTTGAGTTTATTAAGTTCATTTTTTAATAATATCTAAATAAGCTGATAGAAATTCGAAACAAACACATCAACCGGTCAACTTCAATATTTGTAAGTCAAATTTTCAACCATAGACAGTATTACGTTTAGCTGTCATTCGGGTTTTGTTATTCCATGTCAGTTGCGTTTTGTTGTACCATGTTTTATAGCGAATCCCGCAGGAATGGGATATCCTATGTCCCTCTCCTGGTCCCAAGCTATCCTCCCACCAATTTTTAGCCAAATCGGCTCAGCCGTTCTTGAGTTATAAACAGCCTTTCATCATAATATTAGTAGTCTCACATAATTTTGTCTATGTCTCAAACGACGGCAGACTTTTTAAAGCACTTTATAAGAGAAATACTTCCGTTATACACTAATAGATGAAAACATTATCTTTTGAGAATGCGATTATCATACGAATTTGTTCTCCTATTTTCAACATTTCTAATTGATGCTTCGCTGATATTAATAGAGACGTGTTTCTGTATAGTCTTCTTCAATAAATAACACTCCTACATAAAATTATTTTCTATTCGAGTTGGTACTTTCTTGATTAGTGCATTCAACAAAACAAACTCTTCGGCATGATAATAACGATTTAAATTAGCATACGTCGCATCGAAAACATCATAATTTATAATAATTATTATACTTATGTCTTGAAATTTTACATATTTCAAGGTAATCCACATTGTACGCACAATTTGTTTTATTAAAATAGCCCGCGAAATTTTTACTGCGTAGTATATAGTATAAAATAGTAATTATTTAGATTATATGTTAGCCTATGACCTTTTGTACTATATCTTTATGAAGAATGCAAAACAACTAACTGTGCTTTTACGAAGCAAAAAGTAAAAGTATGGCTTACTTTATTTTTTAACGATTTTAGCAGTACCCTACTTGACTAAATATATTGTGCAGTTCTGGAAGAACCTACAAATTGGTTGTTAGTGAAACACCGTTATTTTATAAGGCAAATCTTATAAAACGATATAATTTAGGAAAGTATATATACTGAAAATTTTATTGTCAATCATGATATACGTTTCAAATTATTGTATAAACGAAATTATATCCGAATGTGTCGCCAAATTAATAAAAAAGAAAGATTAAAAGTGTCGCAGTAGCAGATTATTTATACTAATGACGTAAAAGTCACCGCAGAAACCATTTAATAATCTGTTTATTGGCCATCTATAAAAATAAATAAAGTTCATGAATCTGTTTGCAGTATCAAAACATAATCTTTTTTTATATTTGTAAAGGTATATATATAAAATTATCACCTACAAAATTTATTAATCTTTGTTTGTCTGTCTACTTGCCTTATTGTTCTGCTAATAAAATTTCGTAACGACTAGACCTATCTAGACAGGATTTTAACAGGTAGATATACAGTTTGTTTGAAGACTGCTTCCGAATACGACGACAGATTATAGTACTAATGACACCTTTAATGTTAAAATGAAAACCTTAGAATTTTTCTATTTTATTATCAGTACCGTTTAGTATTATTATTTTTCGTTAATTATTTATGACATATAAATGTCTATTTAAATAGCTGGCATTTTGACGTTTGCGTGTCATATGTATTCAAAATCACAATGGACACCTAACTTTTCAAACATGATTTCATTGTTAATAATAATATTGTGTGTGTAGAGGGCTTAATCACACAGCAAAATCGATAAAAATTGATAATATAGCCTTAATATAAATGTTGTCAACGGCAATAAAAAAGGGTGACAGCTAATTTTAAGTGAAGTGTTTATTTTGGTGTTTACGTGCGACATTGTCATATTGATTGTGACAAATTTTAAGTCCGTTTGAATATCACTACATTATTTACTGATTTTTATAGTCAATTTTAAAGAACCTGTTTCTTATCTTGAAATAACCTCAAGTTAAACTTAGGCTTTATAATTATAAAAAATGAGGTAATTACATAAAAATCATTAATAGGACGTTTCACTACTCATTTCAACCCTGGCGCAAGGTTATTATAAGTTTAATATGTTCGTTTTTGTACATAATTGTGCCACCGTATCACCTAAACATATGGGTCCCCAGTTTAATGCTACTATTTCCTTATAAGCTGACGTGTTCAACTTTGTTAAGTAAAATTTAGTAATTTGTCAACTGGGGTTAAATAAAAATTTTAAAGTCTTCGCTTTGTTCATATCTATAAATATATGAAAACTGATGCCATACCAGCTAGTTAGACGTGGCGAAAAAAATTCTTACTAAATAGAAACTGTGACAAACATCATTAGTGAGTTAATAAATAAGACTGATTATATATCTAACCAACTATATATATATAATTATAGCTGAAGTACATAGTTTATTTATGAAGTAAAAATGTCAATAGATTTGCTACATTCACACGTGATTGTTAATTAATTTGATGGACAAAAAGTTTTACCTTTTTACCTATGACGTTATGTACACACTGAATCTGTCAAAACGGTAAATTAATAATATCTTTTTATAATTTTAACGGTAACCGCACACTATGTAAATAATCGTAAAATCGTTGCCAACTACTTTAATGTTCCATTTCTTACTCGTCTACGTATAATATTTGAATAAGTAATTAATATATTGTACGAAATAGAGGACGCAACCATGGCACAGTTTATGCTTAATTTTAAATATTAATTTTTCAACATATCGTAATTTGTAGGTTAAAATAAATTTGTAATTATAAAGAATTATTATTCTAATTACTTGTATTATATATATATCGAAATACAATACTCTGTCAACGAACCCAAGTTTCTAAAAAAATTACAATTGTTTATAGATTACATACATTTATTCCAACTATAATATTTCAAAAAAATATTCATACAGTCAAACATAGAACCTTCTCCTTTTATTGAAGTCAGTTAAATATGTTATACTCGTATAATATAATGTAGAAATACATTTAAAATTTTATTTATTAATTAGTATATCAAGTATATTAACGTATAATTTTTTTTCGATGTTCATAAATATTTTTCACTATACATGAGGTCACTTAATGATAGTATTTAAATTCCTAAAATTATCGCTATATTATCACTAGATTATATCAAGGATTTTCCTTAACAAGGGGCTTTAAAAAGTCTATCGATAAGCTTTGACACGACAAGATTATTAACACGAATTTCACTGATCAGCATTGCCATACATCATTTCTTTTGTATAATTTGTTACAAAAAAGTAAAGTATTGTTGTGTCATGTTTGTAAATGGGAACGGACAGGTTTTTGCCTGGTATCATTTAAGCTATTATGCATGAGCGCGGTTTTGTCAAATCGTGTACAATGACCATCGTTAGTGGGACCCCGGCGTCGTTACGAGCTGACCCGCAGTATTTTTTACGGGTTTTAAAGGTTATTTTCGGAATATGCCCGAAACGAGAATTACGGGACGTCAAATACTGAGAAATGATTGTACAAAACCTACTACGATAATCTAGTTTATTTTCTAACTTGAATTTTAGAAACTCGTTCTAGATTTTTGTTGTCGGTGAAAAATATGTAAATCTAAGTTCAAGTGCAAGTCATTCTCCGTAGAATAATGTGAGATTGTTTAAAAAATACTCAAGATCTTGCTTCCAAAATCATATCGGGATACTTTATATGCCTTTACAAAATATAATTTCGATGCGACAATTCGGAATAATTTAAAATTAATTTTAATTGATTATATTGTTAGTTAAACATAAAGCTGATTAAATTGACTTAACCTTTAATGAGTCAAGAATAAAATAAGAAAGTGTAAAAAAATATGTAAGAAATATTGTTCCTCAATGAATGGTTATTGATTTAACCACTTGCTGCATAAATACGCTACACTTTACTACGAGTAATTTAATATTACCTACTGTTCAGTGTAGGTCTTCAATCAGAATTGAAATCAGAACTAAAATCTCTTCGTGGAGGTAGCGAAACAAACGTATGGAAAATAGCTCTATTTCATTAACCGGTCCTGTATCCAAATCGATCGTTTTATTGATAAATTCGTTTCGCTTTAGAGTTAAGTTACGTGTCGTCATTAGTAATCTTCATGTAACGGGTGAACGCGCGTGATTTCGTATTGCAAAGCAAAACGTATCAACGATTTAGGCCTCTGTCTAACAGAAATCTTAAAACTTAAACGTAATTTTAAATTAGATATAGCTTTTACTAGAATTATATAGTATATTGTTTAAACCTTTTTAAAAAGCTTACTATCTAAGTTTATTCTTAATTTGCGCGAATTAGTTTAATTTGATACTAAAGGAATCTGAATTACAATTAGCTACACACATGTTTGTAACATAATATTGACAGTATTGTACAGTTAGAAACTTAAAATGTCAATAGCGCTACGAGATTTTATCTGCCACCATTTTATATAAACACTAATTTGAAGTCAACAATAACATTGATGAAATAAAAGTCTAAGTTACTCTTCACAAAGTTATCTATCTGATAGAGAAGTCATGTCAAGTTTGGTCTAGCCGTATCCGATTAGTCTAAACAAAAACAGACAGACCAACAAACAAACAATATTCCATTTAAACAAGCTTTAATTTGATACTAGAAATAGAAACGTTAGCGTTATTTACAAGTAAATTTAGAGTTATATCAATCATCAAAGATTTATTTACAACTTGGAAGAAATAAAAATAGTCTTGGATAGTCTAACAATCGGTCGGAACTTTTCTCAGCATAAGTCGGTTTGTATGAGAGGCCCTTAAGTTTCGGTTGAACACGCATTCTATGACGTTATGTATCTTGAATCATATCTCAATTGATCGAATTATTAAATCCATTCAATTAAACAGTCTTTTTGAATTTCAACGCGCATCACCGCTTCGGAGGACGTGTTAAAATATGGAATTATAGGTTTTAGCACACCATACTTCGATTTTTTTTATGCGATAAAAAGGCATACGAGCATAATTCACTGTAATTAAGCGATTTCTGTCGCCCATGAACACCTCCAAGATAAGTAGATCTAGAAGACGCGTTGCCAATCTTAAGGTCCTAGCCACATTACATCATTTGTTATGTAGTGACACGTTCTGCTGCCGGCCTTTCTTATTTTTATTTCGAGTTTCCGGATGTATGTACATAATTGAGGCATTTTTAAGTTTTATGAGAAATATAAGTTTTGTAACGTGTGTCTTTGATGTTGGTACTTTTTACATTTTTAAAGGGTACTCTGTAATTGAAACAAAAAAAACTTGTCTTCACTACGTCGTCACTTCCCGTAATATTATATTTTTGTCCGTTTTATGCAATGCTAATATCCGCTTCTAATTAAGCTTCAGGTGCAATCAGTCTGTCATAGTAACATGAAATCCAATTTTGTAGAATCGTAAAGTATTACCATATATCAATAAAGCAATTAAAGACGGATTTGATAAAGTTGTCGTTCTGTTTTAAAACCAGTTTATTGTTTATCATTCAATGAATAATGTTTATTGTTAACATTAACAAGGCGGTGATTCCCAAAGTGGCCCAGCTGGACTCCCAGAGGTTCACGAGAGACTCGATGGAGGCATACGTTAGAATGACAAAAAAGGATGGTGAAAAATTAGAAAGCAGGGGTCTATGAAAATTAGTTTAGACTTTCTTGATTGGAACTTATTTTTCTGATATCCACGCAAAGCACAATAAATTGATCTTTTGAGTCGCGAAATTGAGACACAATCGATTTTTAATTGTCTGGGGACGCGCGTACTTCGCGTCAGCCTAGCGTTTAGTTAATTAACCAATCAATTCTTACTTTTTTTTTTCGAAAACGCTTAGATCTAATCTTCACACTTTTTTTCGAGTTTCGGGAATATGGTAGTATTGAACCTGCAGAAGTTCCGTCGCAACCCGTAAAATTGAACTCATCGCAGAAACTATTACTTCCAATTGAATAATTCTTTCACTGTTAGAACTTCATTTCTTAAGAAAACCTATAGGGCATAGGCAACACAGCGTCACGCTACGATTAATAGGAGTGAAGCATCAATGAGATCTGTTACAAAAACGGGGAAAATTTATTACTATTGCGAGCTTTCGTTACTTGCACTGCGTAAACGATTACTTTTACGCAGCAAACATGCCTGATGGAAAATTTCCTCTTAAAAAGTTCTAAAAAGAGACAACGTATCTCTCTGAAAGGTGACTATAATTTTTTTTACGATATTGTTTATGTGACGGACACGAAGTTGGGAGAGTCCACTTGTTTATTATTAAATAAATCTAAGCAATTAATAAATTGCACCCGTACGCAACCGACGGAGTGCGCTAGTATAAATAAAAATGTTAATCTGCTGTCGCATAAAACACTTGTCTGGTCGCATCCATTAATTTATATAGAGCACACAGTGAACGTTATAATATTTTATAAAGCATAAATTGCAAAGGCGTTCAAGGCGCTATTTTGTTACTATGTTAAAATAATTGAAAGTTAAATCTGTGATAAACTATAAAATTTATTTTTACGTTGCTACATATACTAAGAATATAATGGATAATAAATTCTTGTATAGGCACCTGCCTTTTCTCCCTCTATGTATATGTATGACTGGGATAAAATTATTTATTTAAAAACTAAAATTGGAAATAAGTAAATTAGGAATACTTTTTATGAAAATATTGTTCATAGAGAAACGACCTATAAGTAGGTTTTAATTGGACAAATACAGCTGTCTGCTCATGAACTCAGTTTAATTATTCACAGCCTTTATTAACGTCTATTTGATATATGTCATAAAAGTTTTATAATATCATAAAAGTTATTCATTAAAACATGTTTGTTTATTTGCAAAGTTTTCTCGGCTTATTACAATCCTTACAAGTTTTATTTTTCCATAAAAACCAATGTCCCTGTACAAGGTCTAATCTGTCGAAATTCATTATTTGCCTGTAAACTTAACAAACAGGCAGCTTCTCTCAAACGCAACGAATGGTGTACATACTATCGAACTGTATAACGGCAATTTCCTAGCAATCATTAAAAACATACGTTACGGGTATTCAATTACAGCAATAGGTACAATCATTGCGTTTGATATGTGAGCATTACAGAGTAAGAAATGTCATTATGCCGGAACATATCATTAAGGCTGTGGTACCGCGTGCCCGAAGATCCTCAATAATAAGATAGCACAGTAGCACATGACATAGTTGTAACAATCTTGTGTATCATTTGATTAATCGTATTATAATGAAGATTCTCATGTACTAAGTTTATTCTGTGCTTTATTATTTGCAGATGTTATTCTACTTATTGAAATAAATATCAGTGCCTCGTGTTACTCTTGTTGATTTAATGTGTAGGTACATGTGTATACATGATAACTGAATTTATGCAAAACTGGTTGTGGGCGATAAGCGTGATAGAATAAAAAAATATTTTTTATCTGTCTGTCTGTATTTACAACTCAATCTCAGAAACTACTCAATACATTACGCGAGTTTTTGTCACAGTTTTTGTTTCACTCAAATCCGACCTTAGGGAAAGAAGTTATCTACATTTAAAGATCCCCCTGTTTGTACAATTGTACATTTAATGAATTTACTTAAAATTAAAGTAATAGACAATTAGAAATGCTTTAGAAAATTTACATGAATGTTAGCGTAGCCGCGGACAAGAGCTAGTGGCGAAATATAGCTAAAGTTACTCCTTATACAGAATGTTTGGGGGCTGCTCCCGAAAACGAAGGCGAGGGATAGTACTAATAGAACCTTTGATGAAGGGACGGAAAAAAATCGATCTTGACAAAAAGAAACATATATTAACACTTTTTATTAGCATTATTTACGCTCCATCTTGTAAGTACAGCTAAATGTAACGTTTCATAAAAAATATATTACTTTTCTAAAAAATAAGAACCAGCAATGAAGAATGATAACAAAAACAGCTGGACTAACCTCACCCGTCTTCGTTTTCGGGAGCAGTCTCCAAACATTCTGTATTAATATCTGTCAATGACAGTCCTTTCACAACCAATTTAACGGATTCAGAGATTGGATCAATCAGACAGATAGATAACAATTTTATCAATCTTTTCTGGTATAACTGCTAAATATAATTTTTGTATGGTATAGAAAAAACACAGTTATTTTTATTTTACAGATCATTCCAATTTGTCTATAAAACTTACTCAATCAATTTAATAAATTCCATCGCCCAAAGTAATGGTTAGTAAACATTGGTACGCCTTTTTCCACTTAAGAAGCTTACCTTTTAAAAATTATATCATTAGAGTTCAATTAAATATTTATCAATCAATCAATCTCCTGTATCAACCAGTTATTACTGTAATTTTAAAAATGTGTCAAGAACGTCAGTAGTATAAATTATGTTATCCAAATCCAGCCTCCACGTGCCGGGCCATTTCTAACAACAATCATTGTATGTGACTATTAAAATAACATTTATAACACGTAATCACTGGCACAGATGGAGTCAAGTGAATAACCGAACTTTAACAAATCATGATCGCTAATAGTGTTTATTTGTAGAAGCTATTAGTGTAGCCTTTTTCAGTATTTAAATAAATATTTAGATTATAGCTTTGTTGCTAGACGAATATAAGTGTTTTGTTATATCGATATATTTGAGGCTTTAAATTATGTGATAAAAAATTTATATAGATAACTAATAAATAAATATTGAATTCTTACTTCACGTTTGGTGCTTAAATTCTTCTTCAAATCAAAATGTATTGAAATATCACGTGTCACTATTACCTTCTACTATTTGAAAAAATCATTTATTATTATTTTTTTTTAATTTGCTATAGTCCTAAAACTTCTTACGACATTTTTAATAAGTTTTTGTAACATATTGATGTTTTGTCAAGCTATTGATTGTGACTTGAGTGAACTCTTAGAACGACCCTCAAAGTCTTATTTATAAAAATCTCCAAGAGCAGGCTCTTCTTAAAATACGCAATTGGCTATTTCAAAGTTAATTGCAATAAGCTAAAATCGCGTCAAAGTCCACTTATGAAGTTCATTTTTGGATAAAAGTTCAGTAATTCTGCTATTGCATTGTGTATTTTAATAAATAGGATTGTAAGTAAAATTTTCACTTCCTCCGATTAATATTCTCCCTATCTTTATATTTTAATTAAGCTATTGCAGTTACTTAAATAAACTTATAATGTGAATATTGAAATATAATATTTTGTTACAAGTACTTGTTAACAATTTAATATGAGCAACAAACTTATATGCATTATACAAAGTGCGAAGGTTTGAAACATTAATTACATCAACGAAGGCGCCTCAATGCAAATTTTCTCAGCCGTGTACAAAGTGGCTGAATTGAGATATACTCATTAGATTTAATTGAAGACGTCGACTGACGGCGAAGTGATGCTCCGTAATAACTTCACAGATTATACAAAGTTGTACAGATACAATATCTGTTAAATTGTAAATTTGACATTTACATTGAATCTGTAATTAACATATTATCTATTAATTATTAGCAACAATAATAAATTAAAAAGAAAAGCTAATATATTGGAGTTAAAATGGCGACTGTGTAATCTGTACAACTGACTGTAAAATGGTGAGTACATCATTCTGTATTTGTTTATATAATATTGATTAAACATTCTATTTACTATATTAGAAATTTGATTGTCAATATTTAATTTAAAATGTCATGATGTTATGCTGCTATACAAAAAAATACCTTTTAAGTGAGAAGTATGTATGTATCTATCTTGGCATTATAGCTTAAACGAACGGGCCGAATTCGAAGTTAGTCTTTTATTTATAACAATTGCTCGAGCGTTTTATTAAAACCTTCCAAAGTTTAGTTTTTATTTTGAAGTAATTTTTGAAGAGCAGTCAATTTCAAATAGATTCTTGAAGTAATTAATATCTATGTGTGATGTAAGTTGATTGTATATTATTGTAGAGTTTAGTAAGTGTGCTCGAAGTCCTAACGAATGTTAATACATGCGAGCGATCATTAGGGCCTTGATCCATTACGCCTGATTGATGAATCGGCGCTCTTTCTCTACGTTTAAATATATTATGACCCTGTCTAGGGCTTCCTATACCGTAAGCATAAAGATGTTCGACCTAATTAACTATTGTTAGACAAGAGAAATCGATTAAACTGTATTAGATGCTCCTTTTCAAAAATCTAAGTTAGTTGATGGACATTCACAGATATATTTTCCAAGTAGGATTTAAATAAGAATTACATACCTACCTCATTATATTTAAATTATTATATTAAAACTTAAAATAATCAATAATCTATAATTAAAACTTTGTAATTGAATTGCGTCAGTTACATAGCTTCCAACCAAAAGTGCATCAAAATCGATCCGTTCGTTTATTAGCTGCTTATCACATCTACCGCACGGCGGACGTAGGGTCGCAACGCTAGTAATGATACAAAATCATAAAAAAACATCAAATAAAATTTATAGTCACATAAAATATATGTCTACCATCCCTTTCTCCTATTCTAATCAACTCTCAAGTACAAAGTTAATTGCACGTACTCAAATAGTATAATATGTTTGAGTTTTCAATGAAAATGTCCACTGAACAAACAATACTACATTATTCACCTGGTGCCTATTGTTAGGGCATTTCCTCCTAATACTAGGTGTAGACAAATGCCAACTAATAAAGGAACAAAGAGGCTTGTTGTAAGACTAAACTAACATTGTATTAAAAGTAACTGCAAAGCTTTTTATTACTCAATGTAGATTCTAAACACTTAACTGTTTAAACTCGCATTCAATAGCTTGATTGGATTTGTTTTTATTTTATTGAAAATACATAACATTTAATTTATAAGAATGATGACTTGTTTATTTTAGATAGACGAACCAAAAAGTTTATTTAACTACTAGCGGTGCCCTGCGGTTTAACCCGAGTTCATTTTGTGTGTATATTATTTTTTAGGTACAAAAAACTTAATAATTCAAGTATTTGCTGCAAAGAATCGATAGAATTTCCTAATTTTGTGTGGAACCCTAATTATTTTCTATAATAGAATATTTTGCTATCTACCAATGAAAAAAAAAACCGAAGATTTCTTGAAATTACCAGACAGACTGATAATAAAATATAAATTATGTTTTGGTTATAAGTACCGTGTATACTTTCATTAGCATTAAAAAAGGACTTATTGTAATGTTAGAAACACATTTAAGTTTTACATGTATAGACTTCGAAGAAATTATATTTGATTTTCCCTGATTATAAATGAAGAGTCTTAACAATAGACATAATAATATTGTATACACAATAATACCGATATCATAGTAACCTCAAATTGTCAAATGTACTTAAGGCCTCTGACCTCTGTCGGTATCGCCAATGTAATTACAATTAAAAATAAATACGTATGCTGCCGTCAATACCGTTCTTACAAACAATGTTATCCATTATCGAAATTTATATATCGTGTCATATCAAGATGGGGTACGTCACTCATTAAGATCGTATAATACCAGAGATAATAATCTCTTAGGCCCGGAGCGACTTGGTTAATAGGAAAATTTTCAATCTTTTCAAAGACATTTCTTAGGATTCGGAACTCTTGCCATTTATTTTCTAACATATGTTTTAAAGACCTATTTGAATTTACTATTTAGTATCTTATAGATTACAAGCTTCTGCCAGCGGCTTCGCTTGTGTTCATTACGATTTTTACATCTTGGATTATGTTATTGAACTTTTAATAAGGGTCCCTATTTTATTGAAAATATTATTTAACCTATAGCCTTCCTCGATAAATGTACTATCCATCACTGAAATAACTTTTCCAAATCGGACCAGCTTTTCCTGAGATTAGCGCATTCCAAAATGGAACAAACTCTTCAGCTTTATAATATTAGTATAGATTTCAACTAACATTACTAATCAACTATATTTGTTTTAGAATGTTGCTTCTTTTCCATTTCATAATAATAGGCTTTTAAGCATCTCACTTGTAACTAAAGCTATATAACGTCGTCTAGCAGTTTTTACCAATATTTATAAAAATGAAATAATTATATCGAAATGACAATTAATATGTAAATAGACATAAAGATGGATATAATAATATTTAAATTGATCTGTTTACGGAGTTACTAGTTATAGCTAGCTTTAGTTTTTTTTTAATTACATACAAATAAATCAATAGTATCTGTTTGTAGTATCGGCTTATTTAAGTGCATACCATAATATTTGCAATGCCCACTTATGACAGATTCGGATTCGTCCATTATGGTTGGTCATTAGTAAATATCTAATGTTAAAAGGAGTTTCTAAGAGGGCGGCAGCTAGGAATATTAATTTATCAAAAATCTGTTGATTTAGTTTTAGTTTTCCTTTGAGTAAATTTCGTATTCTTCATAGATTTAAATATCATTCAAACAAATCAAACAATAATAATTTATTAATTTTATTTCAATAGAATATTACATTTCTAGCGCCACGTCAGTAACAGTTATATTTATTTTAAAACGGATAATACATATTTTCTCTTACTTATTCATACAATTTGGAATTTATTTAGTGTCGCTCTCACTGCACTCGCTTTCATTTGTAAGAATTATACCAGTTCATCGGGATTCTATCACATGCTAATAGATACTTTGCTTTATTAGGAAATACTTTAGTCCTAGTTGGAAGTGTATAAAAAGATGTTTTACGTGTTCAACTAATCCAATGCTGTGAAAGCTTTTTTCACAGCGACAAAATTGCAACGCTAAGACACTTGAGATTAAAATCAGATTTTATCAGTTCTAACAATATTTACTAAGCCCTGGGGAAAAAAGAGATTTGTTATAATTTCTTGAGATTCAGACTGACTTTGATGATTCTTTTGTTTGAAAGCTTTAAACGGTTTTTAGCTACATATTTTTACGTCAGAGATTACTTTCCTAAAGGTTTAAAAGTGAGAAGTCACAACAAGTATTCTTAGATGTTCCCTCTATAGGTACTTCTTATGATTCGAATATGGACAACATACAGTTTCCTTACTCGAGTTTAATCCGTATTATTACTGTATGCGTGCGTATAAGCGCCAATTTTGAGTGCAATTTCTGAGTTGTCACATAACGCTGGCATGATAGGATTCTATGCTATAATCATGAGAAACTCAATTGGCGCTTACAGATTTCCTCTGTAATTTTATTCTAACGAGATATTTTACAGGATTAACTAAATTAAATGCCTTTTTAAAATCGCAAAAAGCGGCAATATATTTTATATTGTTTTGATTGATTACATTGAGATGGATGCTTTAACTAGCTACTGCCAGCGGCTTCGCTCGCGTTCATTTCGATTTTTACACCTTGAGTTACATTATTGGACTTTTATAAGGATCCCACATTTTTTGAAAATATAATATAGGCTATAACGTTTCTCAATAAATGTACTCTCCGGGACTAAAATAATTTTTCAAATGGGATTACCGGTTCTTGATTATTACGCGTAGAAAACAAACAAACTATTCAGCTTTGTAACATTGGGATAGGTACGAAAAAATAATTTCAATATTTTAATTACATAGTTTTTCTGTATAAAAAAAATTAATGGCATCATTAATTTATTGTTTTTTAACGTGTTGCTCTTACAAAAAAGCCTCGGAGCTTGTTTCAAAATAAAAAATGCCACATTTTAAATAACAGTCATATCGTGTAAGGCTACGTAATAAGAATTACTTAATATATTAAATTAAATGCCACATAAGACATAATAATAGCACTCCATAAATACGGTTATATCTAACGACATTAACTAATAATTTTCTCTGAACAAGAAAATATCATTAATCAATGAACCGGCTCCGCAATGAGATTCCAATAACAATCTTAATCAAAAAGCTAGCAAAAAGCTTATTTGTGCATAAATAGCAAAGTAAGAACCTAACTCCCAGTAACTAGCGGCTGATTTATCATCTCGTATCAAAAGATCATCAAGAGACCCGTTACATAGATTTCATTATTATGCAGGAACAATTACAAAAGTTAGCGCGGATATATTGACGAAAAAAAATGACCTTTAAACTTTAACCTTACCATCAAGTATATCTAGGAATTTTCGAATTAATACGTCAATATTAGATAGTGATGATATAAATTCCGCAACAATACGTTCCGTTGTAATCATGTTAGCTGTTTCCTTCTTATAACACAGTTCCATTATAGTCCATCTAGCCGATGATAAAAAATAACGCGTGGCACATGCTGCGCTTTTGATTGCACACATTTTGTGTTAAACGATATATCTTTTCAGCGTTATCCCATTGTTTTAAGGTCTAATGTTCTTAATCAGAGATGAACTCCGCGTGCGTGTGTCGCGTGGATGCCTAATGGTACTTGCTGGTGTACAGAACCAATATTATCGTAATACGGTGTACATCTGTGTCGAAGTATGCTATTCATGTTAGTCATTACGATACATTTTTCAAATTTCTTCCTGTATCGGAAGAATTGACCAGTTTATACTCGTTATATTATGACAAGTATATTGGCTTCGTTATGTTGGTTCAGATGTAGAAAATTGTACTACAACGTATTTTAAAATTCGAGTCTCGTATCATAGTGTTTGTGTACGTTAATCTCTGAAATCGTTCTGCAGTTTTTGATGTATTATTTGTGTATTGCTTACCACTTTATTATTGCTACTATTACCGGCCTAATACAAATCTTTAAAAACAAACTTTTGATTAATTAATCATTTATTTGACAGTTCGTTACAATAAGCTAAAATCGAATTAAAGGACATTTTTAGGTATAATGAATGTTAATTTTGATCCACGGTCCAGTAGGTGTTCTATTGCCTTGTTATAATGGATTGATATTTTTTTATAAATAGGATCTTAAGAGTTTTCTGAAGATCCTATCGATCCCAGACAACGCTGGTTAGTTATTAAATGTTATAGCAATGATTTACTTAATAGGTACTCACTATACTCATATTATGCTAATATAAATAGACTTCCTTACACAAAAAAGGCTTCTTGAAAAGGATATGAGTTAAGTTGATATCGCCGGGGTTGATAGATTGCGTGTTATTAAGGCTATTGGCATAAGAAGCACATTATATACACCTAAGCAATGCTCTAGCAGAAACGAGTTATTTATTGAATTATTCAGTCTATATTACGGTGTATTAGAAAACTCGATCGACCCGCGGTTTTGCCCGTTGGACTAATTGAATTTATAGCAAGTAATATAACTATAGAAAATAATATTCTAAATTAAGAAACTAGTGGTTTTAAGACGATATTATGAAGCTTAAAGCGTAAACTTACAATTAATTTATAAGTCAGTTTTAACAGTGTTCATTGTCAAATTTAAATGAAAATTTGGGATGGCAATCCATCAATTTGGTATTTAAATGTGTCCTAGGCCTTAACTCGTTTTAATGTTTGGGTTGGACTACCTAGATAATTTATTAATCTTTATTGTTAATATGCTCTATAGTACAGATTCCTTTGCATAAGCTTAAACTGTTAAGTACAACAAAAAGTTTAAGAATTTTTAGCAATAGTCCTCATTCATATTCTAAACAAGATCTACCTGCCGAGTTTTTGCAATTGTAAAATCCTTTTTTTATGTACATTAAATGGTTTGTGATCTAGTTATCTTCTACTCAGTGCGAATATAAAATTAAGTTGAATCACATTTATATGTGTAAACGTTGGTACCAAATAATAATAGCTTGAAAAATAATTATTTCTGATACAGAATACACATCTACTGTATGTTTATTATAAATCTCCACAATGGGGCGATGATATGATTTTAAAAGAAGTTTTAATACTGGAGAAAAATACAACATAAGTATATATTAACGCCTTTTTCAACAGAAGAATAACGTATCGATGCTCTACAATGAAAATGTTGTAAATAAATCATAGATTGTTTTTAAAATGTTGTTTTAAACCTTAATATATTGTCACGGAAGTAAATTTAACGAAAACGAAATATTATTGAAATAAATTATCGGAAAAATTTAACGTTAGGATCAGTCAATATAGAATTAATTGGCTTACTATGGGATAATATGTGTGTATATTTTGTATTACGTAATGATACTTAAAATTCAATATTTGTCACTTATACATTTCAAATTTCAGATTGTGACAAATAGAAATCGTTTTATGAAAAAATATATTGATTTTACTCACGGCGCGGCAAGCTTTATAAGATAACTGCATTTGAAGATTGTGTAATAAGATTTTGTAAAATGTCAAAATGTTGAATATTGCAACGAGCATAATGTATCAAGGCTATCTACATTGGTATCATCTGTCAATTTAAGTCATTTGTAAGATGAAACTAGACAGAAACTGGATTTAAATCAAAATATTCAATCAATATCTTCGGTTTGAACATTATTGATGCGTTGATTCAAATTATAATAAGAGATCCCGTCTGTACAGCGGAGTATAAATAAATGTGTAGTGTCAGTTTGTAGTATATAACAGTTGTTGTCTAAATTCATATTAAAGTATGTATGTGTAAATATTTGTATGTCGTTTTGTTTTGATTATTATCCAAAACTGCTGAACCGATTTTGAAGAGACTTTTACTGGTGGTTAGATAATATGGCGCGATACATAAACTTATACTTTTATTTCATCATCATATATGCAGAAAATTATGTTAGATAAAATCGGGAGACATAGATTTTTAGTAATTTGTTATTATTTATATTACTAAAAATAAATATAATTAAAAAAAAAGTTATTCCTTATTACATCAGCTATCTGCGAGTATAAGTGCCATCAAAATCGCTCCAGCCGTTTCAGAGATTAACCGCAATAAACAGACAGACACACAAATACACATTCATATGCATTTATTAAACAAACAGACACTCCGATTTTGAAGAAACATAGAATACTGCAATAAAGGGTTGGAATTTTAGGTTCTAAATATTTAACTATATTTTCTTTAACATACCTTATGACATCATGGCGATTTCTTAAAGTTTAAGTATCTGAAACAAATATAAACGCTTAAACCATCTTCTACGACGTGTTCTACACAGTACTTATTGAATGAAAAGGCTTATAAAATTTAAACAATGGTACCCATAATGTTTTATGTCCCTTATATATTATTACCGTCTTAATAGTTGCGAGATCGTTAATTAAAGTAATTCCCATGGAGAATTACATTTTGATACGGTAATACGAAAAAGCTTAAACTTTTATTGCATTAAAGATTCAATGTAACCTTTAAACTAAGTGCTTGATATATATGTTGGGGTATTTGTTTTTTATCGACAAGTTTAGATTGACTGTCCAATTTTCCCTAAGAACATTTTGTTAATATTAAATACAATCGTATGATTTGAGTTTTAAAAGTCAAATTATCAAAAGTCTAATGAAATCTTTAAAAATTTTACCCATCAACACCAATTTTAAAACCAAAAAAATCGCATCAAAATCGGCTTAGTAGTACAAGAGCTACGATAATAACGATTTTTGCATCAGGGCCTAGAAACAGATAACATGACGTAAACTAGGAAATACAACAACCTTGCTAAAAATAAGTGCTAGTCATTATCTTATCAAATCTTATTAATCTAATTCAAAAACTTCTGTATGTAATCTGTATTCAGCACATTAAGGTTACTAAACAAATAATGTAGCGTGTAGTTATAACGTATAGTTCATTCACTTAAGGAATAATTATTGCGAAGCTCAGAGATGACCAAAGGTTCTAATGGAAATGTTAATTATTTCAACTTTATTTTAAAGTATTTAGAGGCGAATATCGTTAGTATGAAGCTTTATGACGGGTGCGATATGGTATGTTGGTTAGCACTGGAGCGTGCCAATAAAATCGTGTTCATGGCTTATTTCTTCCTGAGTTTTTTGAGACGGAAATGATTTAATTGATTAATATTAAGCAGTTTTTCCATGTACTGTGTAATTTTTTAAATCTAAGCCATATTTCAAATCTTAAAATTGCTTGTAGTGGCATAACGTTGAGATTTATTTCCAAAGGCACTAGCAATAAGACAATTTAATTAAACTATAAGGTATACTACGTACTTTAATGAATTATTAATATTAAAGAGTTATGAAGAGAAATCTATTCTTACGTATTCCGTCTTAAACGTTTTGCGTGATGCGCATTTTTAGTATTTTTGATAAACAATAAGTAGTACAATTTTGCATTAGTTTATTTTACATAATTATTTTTTCCTTCATCAGCGTCATTTCCATCTTGGTAATGTTATATTGCATATTACCGTCCAATTATATATAACTAATGTTTAAACTTTAATTCGGTATTTTGATTGGATGATTTAATATCTTATTACCTCAGTCGACGCTGCAGAATTGTCTGAACGTCACAAACCTTTATGTCTAATAAAGGCGCGCATTTTGCTTCACGTGATTAATCGCATTTTAACTAGATGAAATATCTTGACATACGTCCAAGCATTCTCAACTCTATTTTGTCTTTCATTTTGTCATTTTCTCGCGATAAGAGTCATATATCGTTGTAAGCCAACTCTATTTCGAAGTTATTCAGCCCGTAAAAGTTTCAATTTAGTTTAATCTATTTTTGGGAAAAGTTGCATGTTCCTTCTCCCATAGCCGTGTCTAAGAGTCGACCATATTTCTCATTCACGCAAACATTTCATATATACTTATCACTAGTTCCTGTTAAATTTATCTATTTAGGGAAATTTTCTTTTATATCTAATATATAAAATTCTCGTGTCACGGTGTTCGAACTTGAACTCCTCCGAAACGGCTCGACCGATTTTGATGAA
>JAOSYY010000015.1:5609713-5639594 GCA_025727935.1 Hebomoia glaucippe
ACAATAATATTAATTAAAACTCTTTTTCTACGTATTTAAGAATAATTGTTTTACAATTTAGACTCTGTCTTGACAAAAATTGAATTCTCGACGGCGTCTAAGCTATAAATGCGACAACTGCGTTGCACGTAATAAATAATTTGAAAAGCTCAAATCTTTTTATAAATATTTTAACACTTTATATAAGCATCAATAAAAAAACTTATAAAGTCTGAATAAATATTAGGAACGACTTTTACCCTGATATCTTACAGGTAATAAAACTTTTTATAAACTAACATATTTATAAACGCAAACTTTAGACAGTTATCTACGTTGGCAATATTAATGCTGATGACCTCTGCTTAAATTGAGGAACTTGATTAAGTCATGATTAGTTATTAATTTAGAAATAGGTTACTGACACACACTTGATTGGTTTGTAATTTCAATAGTTATAATAAACGCCTTAAATTCATTGCAGGTTCGATTCAAGTATTCGAAATGATCATATTATATACCATACCATACTGTTTATAGACTATGTGCACTAAATATAGAATATTCTGTATTTTATCATAAATAGAACAACTGCGGTGTCGAGAAATGTTTATTTTACTTCGGCAAGTTACAAACAATTTGATGGGACTTTTGGTATATGACTTTTACTGTCTAAAATAAAAGTAAGCAAAATTACGAGTCACTATCAATAAATAATAGATATCTGTACCATTCTATTTCAAAGGTGGTAAACCTTATTTGGACATAAAGTATACATTAAATATAAATATTATAAATCTTTTTAATGGGCTCTAGATTTTAAATAATTATTTCTCGAAATATATTCTGATATTAACATTTTTTAAATTATATTTTGAAAATTCTACACGTGGTATATAATTCTATATTATTACATAAAACTTGAATATATTGTTTGTTTGAAGGCTTATATCGGAGAGTACAAATCTGATTTTTTTCATTTGACAGCCCAATTAATAAGAAACGTTATGGGGTAATAAAAATAACGCGTAAAACTCGGCATACCATTAGTTTTAACGTTATTATTAAACTATTTAACATTTCCAGCTGTGTCTTTCGATAAAGTACGTATTATGCTTCGATGAACAGTCTAGAAGCGGTAGTGACGCGTTGAATTCTTTCTTATTGGTTGCATGCTATTACGTAGCTCATAGATTCCTACTAAAGTTACGTAGCGAATCATCATAATCAATCATTTTTACGTAGAAATTATTAGAAATATGTATGTGCTTAAAACCATCAAGACGTAATATGCTTTTGATTTCAATATGGCATACTGTCACATAAAATTGTCACATGGTATCTTAAATTATACATTGATCTATATATTTTTATTTTATGACTGAAGTGGAAACCTATACTACAGTACTTCACCAACTATTATCTATGGACGCTGGTACGTAACGCGGCCGGAGTTTTAATATAATAAAAAATAAAATCCTATCGCAAAACTGTTATTTATTTTATTAAAATGTTATTCGTCAATCGTAAATTTAAAATAGAAATTAATTAAGAAAAGAAATATCATATTTTCGACGATAATATAATAAATTTAAAATCGAAAAATTATATTTACATCGAACACGCGCGAAAGTGACGGCCTATCGATAAAAATAAAAAGATCAGTTGGGCGAGCGAAAGATATGTAGATTATATGACATTATGAATTTAAATTAACAATAAGTGGGACAAGCACAGGTATTTCATGTCACAGAGGTCCATATATCACAGGAATATAGGTATAAAATTTATGACAAATGATCCGAATACATAAACATTATATGTAGGCCTAGTTCGAATGATTTTATACTATTAAAAGACCCATAGCTATTAATAGTATATTTCCATCTAAATTACTCTATTAAAAAGATGTTCACTAATTTAAATGATTAATAGATAACAAAACGGCAATTAAATTGCCTATTTGAGGACGATCATATTACCTGTAATTAATACCTATTTTGATTGGTAGTAATTTACGACGATCCCATTAAAAACATGATTTGTTTATTGGAAAAAAATGCTTTTTAATGATTTGCTATAATATTTATATGTTGTTTTAAATTTCTAAATTTTAATCTGATCTCCCAAAAAAAGACGTTGCGACGGTAATCCTTATGTTATACACGGTTTATTTGTATAACTGTCAAGCAATATAGTAATGACGTTGACATTTTTAAGTCTTTAATCAGATAATCTCCGATTTAGTTTATTTCAGAATGCAGAACGTTTTTAACTGGTAACCGTGAAAGTAACCTTGGAATGACGTTACATTTGAACTTCAACTAGTTGTTTAACAGGAATACGATAAGAATCCTGCATTTACAAGTAATATTCTTGTTTTGTTGCTTCTTTAGAAGAAATTTATTTCTTGACATATATTGTCTTCAATAAACAAGAGTAGGTAAATTCTACAAGACCATAACGAATGTTTCTGCACTCTTCATAAAACGAAAGTGTGTCATATCTTTGCTAAATATAGCAATAATACATATTAATGCTAAGAACGAAAACTTCAGGTCCCTTTCAAAGAATACTACATATAATTGTGAGATTTGGCATGATCAAAATTTATATGGAGAACTGTAGAACGCAAAAATTTATTAAAAAAATATTTATGCTACAATTTTCATTCTGTTACAAAATATATCTGATATATGATAGTCGAATTGCAACCACGAATGATTTCTAGAATATTCCGGATACTAATAACATGATTTTAAACCTAATACATACCTTGATTCCAAAGAGACACATCAAGCAAACATTTCGCAGTAATTTTGCGATGCATTAGATTCTTATTACACTGAATGTTTTATAAACTATCCAAGCACCTGATATTTCAGTTATTCATAACATCCGCCACGCACTAAACAGGGGTAGGTACATATGCATATTGTTACGAAATGAATGCAGTGAAAGTCAGGATTGATTTAGTAATCTAATATCTACGAATAATCGTCCATGAAACTAAGTTTTTAACTATTTGATATTTTATAACGTTTAATTATTTTTTTTTTAATTATCAGCTTCAAATCACCATCGAAAATTTATTCGTTGCATAAATAAATTCTAGGATATCATCTATTAATTGGCAAGTGATTACGTGCTACGAGATAAAAGAATGATGTTTGGCTATTTATTACAATATCGCCGTTATGATTCCCAATGACGATAAATAATTTTTGTTTATTTGTAATAAATTTTGTTTTAAGAAACACTGCATTTAATAAATATTTGGTTTGTGATTTTAATGTATGAGTTTACTAAAAGTAATGTACATCTATTTGTATATCAAGATTTAAAACATCTCCATTTTATACAAGACAATTTTAGAAATTACATTGATAACGTAGCTATAACTTAACTGTAGCTTATCATAGAATGAACAATAGCTCAAAGGGCTACAGAGAACCACTTATTATGGATTATAAAACATTAGTTTGAAAGAGTTAAATCCTTACAGATAAAACACTGTAAATTGCGACATTATTTCTAATATTAAACCTATAATGTAAAAATTGAAGCTTCAAATTTGGTTTATTTTATTTCGCGCTCCATTAATTATTTATACAACTATATATATATACTATTTTAGTTGGATTTATACAGATAAATATATCAATTTTGATACCCTATTTATTAATAAAACCCTTTTATTGAAAAGCATGTAGTTATCCTAAGATTTTTGGTATTTTGCTTGTCAGCAGTATCTTGTGGATCAATCGTATCTTTTTAAAATAAAAACAATCGACTAAACCATTTCCATTTCGTCGACGAATACTTGCATAGAAAGTATCGTAAACATTATCCGTCTCAAACCACAGCGTCGCATCACGTCTCCGTCATTAAATGACTGGTCGCTCTGATAACCATCCAGAGCGCACCATGATGGTTATTTACCGAATATTCTTGTAACTCTTCGACACTTGTAAATTGCGCCTTTGTTTCATGTAGTTTAAGCCCGCGGCATCGACCGCGTAAGCTTTGCTTACCATGAAAACTTTCTCCACAAAAATACGCGTAACATTCATGATTAAACCTGGCAGTCCGATTTCGTATTATGAACTAAATTTTGTATTAAAACAGAATGCATAAAACACATAATATTAATATAGGGTATATGTTAATATGTATTTGAAATAAAATTTTCCACTGTTATGTTAATAAACCGCAATTTCTAATTTTCCATGCTACAATACTATTTATACCCAGACATACAAATAAACGTTTTTCCTACTGGCCTACTGACAACTTTTCAGAATACGAGAGTTTATCGGGAAATACTTAACATAATTAAACAAACTCGTTGAATGTATAACTAAATAGTTGTGATCGCTTAATGCATGCGGGTTCAACACGTTTTTCTATCACCTATAATTATGCTTGATCATATAAAGATCCTAAATACTTTGTAGCTTATTCATTATTTTCACGGTGACTGCTTGCAAAGTTAACCGGTGCGACGTTCGTTAAATATTGGTGGATTGATGAAACTATAATAGTTAGCTTAATATATAAAAATCACATATCACTATGTTCACGATAAGCTCAAAATGATTGGTTTCAACTGGAAGTATCTGATACTTTTGGACGAGATAAGTGGCCGTTAACGTTTTAAAGTTATTCTAAAGAATTTTATAGGAAAACATGTAATTTTTAATTTTCGTATTTAGTTGTGGCGGTGTGAAACGATTTATTACGTACTTTTAGAAAGTGCCATGTTAACCGAAATCAGACATATTGACGGCGTTTTTCTATTCTCCTTAAGTTACCCAAGTTATGTCAATTGATCGCACTAATATTATGTAAATATTCAGTTGAAGCAGTTTTATAGAACCGTGTAGATAAACGACAAGACGCATTCGTAATCAAGACTTACTCTTCTATTTCTCTTAAATAAAACGTTTTTAGACTTTCCGTTTCCTACAGTAAAGGGTATCGAAGGAGCTTATTGAATCCAAGTTTGCTGTTACTACTGTTAAAGACCTTGTTTCTGCGTTCTACCCCGAACTCAGAAACAAGGTTCAATATGAATTAGAGATTAATCTCTTCTAAAAGCATACTTGCTTAGATATTTTCTATTCTAATTTTGAATAATCCTGACAAAACAATTACCGCACCGTAACGTAATAGCTAAAAGAAATTTGTTATTAGTATGTAATAGCATTTCTAGTATCTGTAAATACAATTATGCAAAAATAGAAATTTCAAATTATGAAATATACCATAACAAATAATTAAAAATATTGAAATTTGAAATTGACTCTGTGGACAATTAGTGTATTAAGTGAAAATAAAAGTTGTTTAATTGACATAATTGCTATAAACATATAAATACAGCAATTAGTAAAAGTAATTAAAAACCTAAATGAAAGTCGACGAAATCGGTACCGTCACAGTCGAAAACGAAACGCTTCATTCAAGTATCAAAAATAACCATTATAAAATTTACGAACAGCGGCACTAAGAGATATAAACGACAGAATTGTATGGGAAAAGTCGTAGAGTATGATAATATATTGCACTAACAATAGATTCCGCCAGACATTTTGTCTCCCATTTGCGCTACTTGAGCATACGACTGGTATCGTAAGCTCGTGTCTTAGGTGCTGTAATAACATATATGAACAAAATTATATGATATTTCTTAAAAACGTTATGTATTTGTCTAGTAATATATAAGCTATGATAAGCGGCGCAATTTTTAATTTTTACACTTCACAGGTGTCCATAGCTCGTAATAAATCATTGTATATACGTAATTTATTGCCCAGTGGCTTATACTGAAAAAACCCTGTGGTAAGTCAGTCTAATCGGCGCGTCGGCGCGCGTTGGGGTCACTAGCATTAATCTTAGATTTATATGAAATATGGCCGTACAGTCACGTTCCAAACTCGAAAATTCAAATATCATATAGCTCAGTTAATAAACAGACAACTTACCTAATTATTTTTTGCGGCAACCGGTCTGATTTAAATATTTAAAGCGACTATGTATCATCACGTATTTTCGACTTTCTAACTCGAAATTCGTGACCAATCGATGCTAAAAATTATATTCTTTATTTGGTACGTGTCTAAGTGATTTCACATTTTTCATTGCATTTTTGCTAATGAGTATGATGACATAAAACTATTTATTTAATCGGGTTTTTAATCAACGTAGATAACGCATCACGGCAAAGCTTAAAAAAGCTTTTTATCTGCAGTTGTTTTTAGATCAGATCGCTAATAACTTAGCTGGTTGTATCTTAAAACCCGAATGACCTGCCTTAAGAGAATTCGCCATCAAAAACAAGTTAAATAGATAATAATCACTAATTAATCGTAGCTTTGTAGGTGCTTTAGTGCAAATATGTGTATTTTTTTGTGGAATTGAGTCCATAAACCAATTTAGTAGACTGAATGAAAGATTTAAAATTATAAAGATACTTCTACTGAAGCTTAACTGATTTATGTCAAGATATTTTTAGTCGTTTTATTTGGTTTAACTAATAAAATGTTATCAAATCGAATATTAGGACAAAATGATAATCATTTATTAGCTTGTTATTATTCTCTCACTTATTTAAAAATCAATCGATGTAGGTAACGTATAAAATCTATTAAAATATTTTTTTGTCCATTAGTCCTAATAATAATTTGTCGATACTAATTTGAAATTATATGTAAAATTAGGCTGAAAACCGACGGAAAGCATGAAGATCCGTCATTTTACGAAATCTCAATAATTTCAGATCCTGTAATATTCAGAAGCGTTATCCTTCTCATATAAAAAATTACGCACATTTATACTGTATACAAGGGCATAATTCAGCAGTTGACATAATTGTAAAGCTATAGGTAAGCCTTCTTACTTACCAAATTTACAGTGTACTTGCTAAAGGCTATTCCAAGTTCTTGTATGTTTGGTATTCTAATCGTAATACTGTATCGATACTTCTTTCAGTACCAAAGACGAATTTGCGTACAGGATAGGCGAATTGTATCAATGTTCTCATTTAAAATTCATATGTATTAACGTCACTTAAAGGTTCAATTAACGCACAAATGACCACAAACGTTTGACCAAATAATTGCAATAATTCTGCGACGTGCGCAAAGTGCGCGGCGCGTACTACGTGTGAATTGATGCGCTAGATCGCGTGCTTTACGGGCACTCTTTAGCGTGATTGTTACATATCAGTGTTATGGTATTTCACGAAAGTTACCCATTTGATGATGCCACCTATAACGGTAAGCGTAGTATAACGCAAAATTCGTGATTAACTACGCAGGTGTCTACTTGATTAGCTCCCATAGTCGAAAACATTCAAAGAAAAAGTCTATTAATAGATTAGACAGTAACGTCAGTATCTCTATGGGTCGACATTATTATAATTTTACGGCTTGTATTTAAAATATAATTCTATTTTTGACATTTTTATTTTACTTAAAAATAAGTCTTGAAATACAGTAAATAAAACGAATAATTACAAAATGGAATTTTAATTATAGTATCTTAACAAACTAATCTATACGAAATATATCTGCCAGCCGTTTCCGATGGCCTTATGATTTTCACTACCTGTGAACAGTAATGCAATATTATTATTTTATAATTTTAACTTGATTAACATCAGCAAATTATTTTAATACG
Organism: Hebomoia glaucippe; assembly: GCA_025727935.1. Classification (NCBI taxonomy): domain Eukaryota; kingdom Metazoa; phylum Arthropoda; class Insecta; order Lepidoptera; family Pieridae; genus Hebomoia; species Hebomoia glaucippe. Next base: position 5,617,373 of record JAOSYY010000015.1, read on the forward strand.
ATAGATTAAATAATATTAGTAATTTGCTAAATAATGTATTTTTGTGATATTCATTTACGATAAAGTAGCAAAAGGATTGCGTTTCGTTTTCTGAACGTCCCAAAAGGGGATTTGTCCTTGCCTTAGACTGACACACTCGCAAGGGTTAGTGGCTGTCTAATAGTGATACACCTATTACACAATCAATTGATTTACTGGTCTATTTATTTCATAACCTATATATCTAAAACCCCGAAAAAATTGACAGTAGAAATCTAATCCATGAGCTCATTACTGTATTATGTAGTTTGTATTCATCTAGTACTGTCACTAGCAAACTTAAAAGATAAATTAACAAAATAAATACCTGTCCTCTTTTAAGACCAAAATATCTTGCAACAGGGTCTCCAGCTTGTATTCTCATCAACATGTTTTCTTTCAATTTACTGTATCAAGAGTTATGGCAAATTAAAATCTTCACAGAAATCATTCAAATTCAAATATGCTTTAAATATATATGACAAGTAATTAATTGTAAAGAACTAACATTTAACTTTTGATTTCAAAAGGAGCAATGGAACAAAATAATTACAATAATTGATTCAAGCCCATAATTAACTGTCAGAATATAAGCAGCCCCGAATTTTCACTAGAGGTACTTGGGTGTAACGCTCCTAGCACCAAAATTTCTAGAGTGGGCAAAATTTACACACAATCACCCATTACCCATATTTTATACAAAACAAAATTCTTCTATAAGTTTTATTAAAAGTTTTCTTCAATGCCAAGTGATTTATATTATATGTTATAATTCATTCTAAAACACAGATAATCATAAAGTCTTGCTTCAAAAAAAAACATAAAAAGGATACTATCTAGCCAATAACTCTTGTTTTTCTTCTGGTGTAAGCACAATATGTTCTGGTACTAATTCATGTTCAGTAATATTGATTAATAACTCCGATTCCAGGAATTGTTCTAATATGTATTTAGGAGCCATGTCAACAAGGGATTGCTTTGCTGATGGAGTCATACCTAGAGAATAAGACCAATGAAAAAATATTACAAATGCTTATGAGAAAAAACTTAAGGTTCAAACTTAAGATATATTTTATGTATATGTATTCATAAACTATCTGTTTGGACTTTTGATAATTTGTAGTTGCAGTTACTTAAGAATTGTAATAATATTTTTAATTTATTACCTGCTTGAACCACAACAATTGCTCTGTGAATATTTTCTTCCTGCATTCTAGTACAATATGTTTTTATAGTTTTAATACCAATTTTTGCTTCATCAGGAAAGAATACAAACATTTGATCTGTGGGGTCATCATTGTGGGCAACAAGAACGATTAAGTCACTACGAGCTGGTCTTTTTTCACTGTTGAAAAAAGATTATAAGATTTATAATCAATTTAAACTTATATCTCACTTTTATTTTTTAAGAATAAACCTTTTTTATATAACTTGATATGTCACACATGTCAAATTTGTCAATAAGTTTTAGTGAGGAAAATAGAATTGTGAAATTATCTGTTATCAAATACAAAATGCAAGTATTGGAAGAGAAAGTAAGAAAAAACATTTTGGAAAGGACAGTTTCAGAAACAACAAAATTACATGTGGGTGTGTAAAAATTTATTTGATCATTTGCAACACTATGTAAAATTGTTAATAATGAATATGGGTCAGAAATCACAAAATGATTATAAAACAAAGGAATGAAAGTTACTATTGAAAATCTAAATAGAAAGTATTATCAAACTCAAAGTAATGTCTATATTTCAGTATTAAATATAATTTGTTTTCATAACAATATATATCAAACATTTTAAGTGATATTTCTTGTTATGCGCCTTCTTTGACTAGTGTTTTATTCCAAATAATTATTATAGTAAAACTATTTATTGTTAAATAACATTCCTACTACACACACAGTAATAAATAATAGTGAGGTATGAATTAATATGACATCTGTACACTATTTACGTTTGATTGATACTTGAAGATCTGTAACACAAATGAATGTTTGTATGCCTACCTTGGTTTATCTCCAAATTGTTCCTTAAAATAGTCTATTGACTGATCCAATTCATCTTGAGTTACCAGATAACCACGATCATGGCAAAGCTGTAAATTTTTAATTACTTAGCTATAAATGGCTGAGAATTATTTAAAAAATTATATTAATAACAAAATTTTATTGAACACCAGTGTCGTTTAAACTGCTTAGTTCCAGTTATATTTATGCTTTCGCGTTTGTACTTGGATATAGTCGTAAATAATAAAAAAAATAAAGATTGGTTTAAATTATAATAATGCCTTATTTAAAACGATTACAAGAACAATTATATAAAATGAATTCACATATACATAACCTATTCATTACCTGCATTACAGTTTTTCGGATTCTCCACAATTTATAAGTTTCAGCATCGTCATCCATGGTTATTTGAAAGTTAAGATAGTAATTCAATTAAACAAAACACTAATAGAGATTGCTTTTGAAGATCAAAACTGTAAAGCCAAAATTCTTAACAATCTTAAATCCAACAACACTTACAGCCTTACATTCAATTTGACAGTAAACGTTTCATAACATTAAACTGACACTTCTCATAATATTCAACTCATCATTTTTTTTCTTATATCTGTCTTGAGTAGATTTCTTTTTTACATTTAGCCACAATTTTATATACATTGCGCTATTTTACAATATAAACGTATTATTCTATATTTACGGTGGTATTATTGGTATCATTATTAACAAAGTTATCTGTATTTTTATTACAAAGATTTGTATGATTATTTCATTATTGTTAGCATGTAAAACTGCAATATCCAAAAATAATTATTGATCCAGACGAAAATTAATCGGAAACTGTTTCAAACGCATAAATAATTTTATACGGTTTTAATGATACTCAAGATATTCAATTCCTAGATGACACTGGCAAGTGTCATTATATACTAGAAGATTGACATTTAAATTTTGATTATAGCTATTTAGTTCAATGTCCAAGATTCTGATTTAGTGATTTCACATTTTGTCCATTAACCGTCTTAACTAATTTTGAGAACTGCTTTTTAATGTCTATATAAATTTTCCAATTAAACAATCACTATTAGGTGTGCCACAGTAAATAAGGCATTATAAATAATCTATTGCTAAGATAATTTCGTGATGGCTGGAATCAAAGGTATACATCTTTTAACTATCGTGATTAATGTTACATTAGAAATGACTCATAATTTTATTTACAAACACTTGTCTAATCTGATATATTTTTGTTTCATGTATTATTTATGGATCAATTAAAGGGTAAGTGTTAATTCTCGTCACATTTAATAAACTATTGTGGAGATTACTTTCTTCAACACCATAGAAGTAGTTAGTAGTAGCGGTTCTTGTATAAGACTTTCTTAAATGGTTTTACTTTAATCCTTAATCTCTATGTATTGTGAGTTATCAGCATAACAAAAATCTGCAATTTCCTGTGATAGTTATGTTATTGGTTAAAGAGAAAGGAAATTAAATATATCAGGCAATTATTTTTAAATACGCCAATCAGAATATCTTTTACTTTGTTTATATTTTTATCAGACAATGTACCAATTTTAGGATAATTCAGATATATTTATTGTTTTAGATTTTGATAAAGAAATTGATAAGATATCTTATGTTTCATTTTCTTCTATATATTATTCTTATTTTGATTACATAGTCTATTATTGAAATATATCAGATGCTAATTATCAACATATTCTTTTACATTTTACAAATTGCTTTAACCTCTGAAATTTACTTTAAACTAGCAGTATTTATGCTGTTCACCTCTCAAGATTTAAAATCACAAAATTTGGATTTTTTTAATATATGTAAAACTATAACAAATGATAGCAAAAAATATCACTATTACTATTAAGATAAATTTTAGGTATAGAATTCTATATAAAATACACCGCTTTAACAGTATGTTGTAAACTTCATTTAATTTTTTTTAGACTGGTTTCCCTTGCATTTGCTGGCTCAATTGGTATGACCTTTGTCATACTAGCATGTGCCTTACCGGAATATAAGTGAGTATTAAAATACAATTCTTTAAGCTTTCATAAGAAAACTTTAGTAAAATTATTGTTTAAAAATGATGCATGTTAGTGGTCTCAGATTTATTTTGCTATAATTTCTTGTATAAGAACTAGTTGATCAGCTCTCTATAGATCGACAAATATCCAGCAAACATTTTAATACTACTACAAGTTTGGACACCCTAAAGAATTACAAGGGCAGAGAGCTAGATTCAAATTATAAGAAATAATGTAAAAATCTTGTAAGCCCTGTTGTACAAGTTGATAGGTGTTGTATTTATTAATAGAACTTAAACCTCAAATTTTGTTTAAAGACCTTTTATTTCACACATTTTTTTACCCATTCCAGACTATGGTGGCCGTTCTTTGTTGTGTTGTTCTATGTACTCTGCCCAATACCAACGATGATAGCACGGCGTAACAATGACAGTGCTGGTGGTAGCAACTCACCTTGCATGGAAGCTGCTGTATTCATTACAATGGGCATTTTAGTCAGCTCGTTTGCTTTGCCTATAGTACTGGCTCGAGCAGAAGTGGTTGGTACATCAATATTGTTATTACTCTTATCATATTTGATCGCCTCTATACATATTTTGGATGGAATTTCACAATAGCCAATGAACTTAATTAGTTCTCAATGTAAAAAGTAATTAACATTATACAATTAAATTCTTCTTAATATCAGCCACCTTGGTGCATGCAATACTTATAATGAAATGAATTCACAAATATAAAACAGTTTTATCATAAATTTCATATCAAACATCTCATGTTAACATAACTAATAGGCACATAACTGTAACATTTGAATTACCTAATATATTTTATAAAGTTTAAAGATGGAATTCTTTAAGCTTTTATGGTCTTCAACTGATTTGCCTCTCGACCTTCATACATCAACATAAGCTCATTAACTATTAAAGAATATCTTTTATATATCATGCCGTGATACTCTAATCAAGAGACTAAATAATAATGAACTATTTTCAACATTTACAGATCTTATGGGGAGCTTGTAGTTTAACATTGGCAGGAAATGTTATTGTATATCTCACTATCTTGGGCTTCTTCACAATCTTTGATATGGATGATTCAGATTATGCAATGTGGTGAGAGATCTAAATAAACCGAACAGACATGTTGTAAAGAGACATTGAACACCGCTGTTTTTGTATAAGATATTATGTTGTGTTAATATTCTTATTTAAGTCTGAATTATGATACTGATTTTAGTTTGTAGCATTATTTCTTCTGAGTATTTTGAAAATTGTTATATCCAGTTTATTAAGGTGTAAGAAATTATTACATTTAAAATTTGCGTCACTTAATTAGAATAAGAAACGAATACCTGTGTATTTTTTTACAAGCTTAGAATATATGTAGTTATTCATATTAATTACGAATAGGTATTAATATATTTATAACTGAATAAATTTAATGTTGTCTAATCGCTTATTTTGTATGTGTATAGAGTAACCATTTGCAAAGTACAGTATTGTGTGATACTTGGTCTCTTTCAATTTTACATATTGCATATTTTTATTTAAATCCTCCTTATATAGGTACTGTGACTATTTTATAAATTAAATTGAAATACATTTACACATTAGGTCAATTTATATCAGAAAAGTACAAGGTGTAAACATTAAAGTGAAAATGCAATGTACTAATCTTATCTAGGAGGCTTTTATGGTTTATTTTATTTTGGCTATAATGCTACCAAAGCATTTCAATACTTAAAAATAACCTCGTGTCTTCTGTACTAACAAAAAGTTTTATATAAAGCAGTCATCTGATTTGTCGCAGGTCATCTTTGTTCACGTTTAGTTATAAATATTATGTAACTGCAGATGTGAGTCTTAAATGTTTTCAAAATTACATTCCTATTATGATGGTACTTTGTAAATACGTATTAATAAATTTGGTCACAATAAACATTTTACCGAATGCTTGTATATAAGTTATTTATTTATTTATATCTCTAGAATTTGATACCTTATTAAAAATCTTGTAGGCTCCGACTTAGTTATGATTTTATAGTATTCGGATTACTAAACAATGAAGCTATTTACTATTGAATATTATAGTATCTTAATGATTTTTTAATTTATATGTAGGTAAGTCGTTGGCTACTAATATCTAAATTTGGCCATTGAAAACCCAGTTTGTCTGTATATAACTATGAAACAACTTTAACGCCTCAAAACTCCCGAAAATCATTGGCAAGCCAACTTTTTGGGTTGCATTCTTTTTGTAACGCATAAACTCATTGCTATTAGTAAATTTTTATTATAGCAAATATTGAAATACCCTGGACCAATCTTATATATTTGAATTCACATTTAGGTTCATGACTTCAACATTAGTCTTAAATTAAGTTTACTTATTACTACTATTCAGGAATCTATTAAGGCACAATGTTATAGTAAATAGTGACATCTATCATGTAAATTTGATATTCTTTGTTAAGTACTCCGAAAGTAGTATTTTAATAAAATTTAGTCATCAATAACTTTGTAGAGTGTTATAGTTTCAATTCAGCATATTTTGAATTTATTCGTATGTAAATATCATAAACACCTCGGAGTATATCTATTTATTTAACGTACTTTGCAATTTTATTGCACTGTATTATTACTACCGAGTTACCGACGTAATCGAATCTGTCAAACGTGTGATAACTGTCAAATTTAAGTAGTGATTTCACCTCCTCGAACATTTTACATTCAACGGCGCACCCATTTTTGTAATATTTACATCCTTACTTAGCATTATATTAAACGTGTTGTGTTGGAATTAAAAGTCATGGGTGATCATTTACCGGCGTGTGTTATTGATGTGGGTACAGGCTATACGAAATTGGGATTTGCTGGTAATAAGGAACCGCAGTTTATCATTCCGTCAGCCATAGCGATAAAGGAAACTGCAAAAGTAGGCGATCAAAGCACTAGGCGTATGACTAAGGCTGTAGAAGATTTAGATTTCTTTATTGGTGATGAGGCTTTTGAAGCGACTGGCTACTCCGTTAAATACCCGGTCCGTCACGGTCTAGTTGAAGATTGGGATCTCATGGAGAGATACATTGAACAGTGTATTTTTAAATATTTGCGAGCTGAACCGGAAGATCATCATTTTTTGATAACAGAGCCGCCATTAAATACGCCGGAAAATAGGGAGTATTTAGCTGAGATCATGTTTGAGTCGTTTAATGTGCCGGGTCTATATATTGCAGTTCAGGCTGTTCTTGCTTTAGCTGCGTCATGGAAATCGCGAACATCAGCTGGACGTACGTTTACCGGTATCGTGGTGGATAGTGGAGATGGTGTGACTCATATTGTCCCTGTTGCTGAGGGATATGTAATTGGTTCTTGTATAAAGCATATACCAATAGCAGGTAGGAATATTACGTCCTTCATTCAGTCACTGTTGCGCGAACGTGAAGTTGGTATTCCTCCCGAACAGAGCTTGGAAACAGCTAAAGCAATCAAAGAGAGATACAGCTATATCTGCCCAGATATTGCAAAAGAGTTTGCTAAGTATGACTCAGACCCTGGTAAATGGATGAAAAAATACACAGGAATTAATGCTATAACTAAAAACCCATTTTCTGTTGATGTTGGTTATGAGCGATTCTTGGGACCGGAAATATTTTTCCATCCTGAGTTTTCGAATGCTGATTTTACTGTACCGTTAAATGAAATGGTTGATGAAGTAATTCAAAGTTGTCCTATTGATGTGAGGAGAGGATTATATGGTAACATTGTCTTATCTGGTGGATCTACAATGTTCCGTGACTTTGGAAGGAGGCTACAGAGAGATATAAAAAGGACTGTCGATGCTAGGTTGAAGTTGTCCACTATGCTATCAGAGGGCCGTATTACCCCTAAGCCTATTGATGTTCAAGTTATTTCTCATAACATGCAGCGATATGCAGTGTGGTTTGGAGGTAGTATGCTGGGCTCAACTCCAGAATTCTATCAAGTATGCCACAGCAAACAGGCCTATATGGAATATGGTCCTAGCATTTGCAGACACAACCCAGTATTTGGAACCATGACATAATGTATTATTTTACCAGTATTTAAGTTGAAGAAGCAATATTAAAATTTTATAATTTAAACTAGATAAGACTTCAATTCACATAACATAAAACACAACCAAGACTTATTCAATTTATTATAATTTTGTTTACTATTTTTACTTTAGTTTTTTAAGTATAATTTTATGTATGAACTGTAATTATTGTATTTCGCTGGACTTAATTAAGCATTTAATGTATTGCATTCCAGCAATAGCCAAATAATAACATTTATAAATACTAATGGTTTTATTTTCCATCTATATCATATAAAACAAAATACTGAAAAGTCAATTTTATTATCATATAATACCTATTATATTATATTGGATAAAGTATTTCTTAGGAGTTCTCCTCCCAATGTTTCCATAAGAAACCATAGAAAATTAGAAAAACATCAAATTAATACAGATGTTTAACTTGGCATGATAAAACGTCATGACAAATTGTAAGAATAATATAATTTTTTTTTACAACGCCACCTAGTATTATTCTGTAAATATAGCTTCTTCACAGTGTGATTACTCTCGTACAAGATGCTTAATAAAACAAATAGATGACATTAACGACATAACTGAATACACAAACAAAATAAAAATTTATTTTAGATGAGATCCCCTATTTTACAACATACATAATCCAATTTTCTCGTACATTTAGTATTGTTGTAAGCGCTTGTTACATATGAAGTACCACAAGCGCTTACTACTTTTAAAAGTCTAATATCTAATATATTATAGTAATAATTCTGATGGGCTAATTGAAATCTTCCGTGCACTATCATTCGTGTTATTAAATGGTTATTACAATTTCAGATTCGACTTGTAACTTACTTGTATTAATGTACGAACATACATACATTGAAACTCCAAAGAGAACTTGTTAAATTTTTAATTTCACATTAGCCAATGTTTTACAAGTGCATCCGGGCTCAAATGAATATAGGTTGGGTTTTACTCAGAGAGCTTCGGTTTAATAAGGGTGAGTGCAATCACGTGTATGCACACAAGCAAAGGTAATATTGATCTCGATATTACTGGAAGCAATTAACTGTAATACCGTATCGTGGGGTGTTTTTACAAAGCGTTCTAATTAGACCACGGCCCCGCCCTCACGGCTTGTATGTCGTGACGATTTCACACAAAAGATCGTCATTTTCGATGCTTTACATACGAAAGGGGAAACGAGTTGCGTGTATAGAGATTTTTTCCTCGTAGAATTCATCATTTTATATGAAATCATAAGTACGTTACACTGCTTCTTCATACTAATAATTCTTTGTGAAATGCGTTGACTTAATTCTCAGTACTCTAACCTGTAAGAGTGCTAATAACTAAATTGCGTTCTTAAGTAGTTACATATTCTGTAATATTATTATTTATTTAAAAGAGATGGCGTGGGCAATAAACATCTCATCTCGGTACCTTTTCCAGGAGTTGCCCCATATAAGTAAGAAAAGTAAATAAAACTGTTGATTTCTGTAGACCAAGCAAAGTTCGAGCCGAGCAGTGCGGTAATGGGAAATCTTGGCAACTTTCGAAAGGTCGAGAGCGCAGTTTCTGAGCTTAGAACTTCATTTTATTTATTTCAATTAAAAGTACATACTCTACATTTACTGGAATTGAGTTTGATGAATGTTTCAACTTTGGTACACTTTTAATCCAACAAATGTTTACTTTTACTCTATAAAGTTTGGAAAACTGATATTATTCCATGTGTTGTGAACATTTAAGTGTAGAGTATCGTTATACCAATTTTATCATACTCGTATAAGACCCCCGTAATATAAGACACATGTTGGTTCGTCGGCAGTCAATGTAGAAACATTGTAATCATTAGTCTTATTTTTATAAGTCCAACGTTAACTGTACAATAAACGTTTCCCGTCAGGTTTCCTGGCTAATTGCTAAGTGCACCATTGTTTTTTCATGCCCTTTGAGCTTCGTACACGACGCACCTACCACGATCTTTCATTATAATTTCAAAATACCTACCTCCTGTGTTACAAAATACATAAAATCAGTACGGCATTCATATAGCAATCATTAAACCGGTCGCTAAGAATAAAAATTATATTGTGGCTAGAATATCACTTCCATCGAGTGTTCTCTATACAAGTCTGCCAATATATCTTTCACTGACGGTGTCCTGTGGTTTTACCTGCTTCATATAAAATTCAGTTAAGGCGCCAAATGCTGTCTAAGGCGTCAATTACTTTGGATATCCTTAGATTTGATTTCATTTTCATTTTTTTGTCAGTTATTGATTTCACAGATTTTTTATAATTGAATAGCAACGTACGTCTCTAGAATGAATTGCTTAAAACAGACTAGAAGTCTATCCTAATAGACTTCGATAACGTTCATTAAAAAGTAACAACTGTTCTTAATAATCTGTGCTCTTATTTCCTGCTAGCTGTTGTTTTAAAGAATTTCGAGAAGCTTGATGAATGGGCGTTGAGAGGGACAGAATTATTTTGTTTCCAGCCGAAAATAATGTACAAAATGAATACGTTTTTCATGTCTGCCCCAGCCTGTAGCGTTTTTTAGTCGTTAAAGTGCTATATTATGTACCATAAATACACACATATTTCGACTCTTATTGAAAATACATTCTTTACAAAATTAAAAAAGTACTTCAACAATTTTTTGTATTTGTGTGATCGACTAAATGTTTATAACTCTATAAAAAATAAATATTGTGTAAATATAACGACACAGTAACGGTGTGTGTATTCATACAATTTGTAATAAATCTCATTAAATGCTGTGTCCCGATATGCATCTGTGTAATTTAATATTTGAGGACGCTACTTTTAAGTGCGTACACAAATTTATGAGTTACAAATTTAGAGGGCCTTATAGCACTAATTAATTGTATTTTTATTAAATAAGGTCAATGAGCTTTATATATTTACCATAAAAGCGGAACCGTCTACCGAAATACTCGATATAAATTTGTATTTCTGAATCTATTATATATTGTAGCTATTTAAGGTAATATTATACAAAATACAATAATACTTTTACAAATATGTTTTGAATCAGTTTCGATAGTTGAATTATGTATCACATATAAAAAATTTAATTAATTATTTTCTCACTCAATGCCAGACTGCAGTCTGTAAAACATCCGGCCGGAACATAAAGGCACACCAGACTATGAGTGCCTTTGAGATGGTTTAGTCGTGTTTTGTTTATTTGGAATTTTAATGTGTACTGCAAAACCTTTCAGACGACATTGTGGTCTTGTGCAAACCACCCATGTATTTAGCGTCTCCATATACTTATTAGAAGTCTAGTTTGTTTCTAGTTAGAAGATATTATATATACATAAGTATTGCCTCCTATGAATCTTTAAGGAATCATTAAAATTTATTCTTGACTAAAATTTATTTGTAAACGTGTTTCTTTCGTAATCTCTCTTTCTTTGAAGCACGAAACCGCAAATAGCTGACGTGAATCTAAGCATAAAATTGCGGGTGAGATGAAGTGTAACATAGGCTTTTTAGATCTAGGTTAAATAAACCATCAACACGTAGAGAATAACAAGTAAATATTTTTATAGGTAGCTTAGCAAATTATTATTTAGATGGTGTAATTTTCTAAAATTTGGTAAAAAGATTTTTGTCGCAATTTTTATTAATTAACTGACGATTTAGCCTTAAATAAGATATCATGTATGTTTGAAACTTTATAAATTGTATTATATTATTCAGTTCTATGTGCAGGTATTCGTGATTAACGTTGTTGCAACATGGCATAATATTATATGTAAGTTGAAGCAACCAAAAGAGTGCCACCTGAGACGTGTTTGAGTGAAACTCACTTTGTGGTACTTCAGAAATATAACCACGGTACTACAGTGAGCTGGGCTTGCAATTTGAAAAGATTACGTATTAGCTTTCAAGAGACATGCAAATCTTAAAAATCAAATTTATTTTAAATACGCATTCTTACATAAATATTTGAACTAAGATATCTAAATAATCAATAAAACTTATACAGCCTGTTTTTCTATAAAAGTAAATAATCTATTATACCAGGAAAATTTATAGTCACATAATGTAGACATTAGAATTATTACTATTTCTGAAATAAAACTTATAAATTTTCTGTGTGTCGAAATTCAACTATCATTCGTTTTTGTGTGATTGAGGAACGAATGCAGTTGCAGATAAATTTATTCAGTTTATTATTATGACTCAGATAAATTTATTCAGTTTATTATTTATAATACAAGTACAAGTTGATGTATAACGTGCTACAAAATGCTTCGTAATTAAAAATGTACATCATGTGCTCAGTACATCGTGACCTACTCAATTCCAAATTTAGCTCAGTCCAAAATATATCTGCAAAATCAATAGGGATACTGCCTGTAAAGTTTGCAGGAGTGTTTTAAAAATAATATAGAATTCAAAATTAAATGGTAAAGTCCTCGGTAGAATAGTTACTAAATTTAGTCCTTTAAATTTAGTTTCTGAATCCTATTGGTAATGTAAATCTTTCGAATATAGGGCAGTAGGAGTCAGATGATTGTATCTTTATTTTCGCCATTTATAGAAGAGTAAAATTTCTGTGAAAATTCGCCTCTTGAAACTTTACAAGCTTGTTAATCGAAATAATATACAACTAAAGCAAGAAATATAAAGGCAGATTACAGGAACGTATTGTGATCCTTTTCATGAAAAGGAACGATTTTTATTATTATCTTTTGTAGATACGTTCATCTGGCTCTTATACCGCGATTTCCAAATATCAAGATGTAAATTACAGATGTTTCAGAATTATTAGTTCCAGCTTAGGTAAATATGTAGATATTAAAAAAAACATGGCCATCTGACTTGAACATCAAATTAGATTTACGATTCTAAATTATAGTTTTGTCTTTCATACTACGTACATGCACAGTTTGTGACAAGTGCAAATAATGAAATCGTAAAAAACGGGATCCGATAAAGGATGTGCCTTTTATCAAGTATAACAATTTTTATCGTTACTCAAAATGTTTAGAAAGTCGTAAGTATTTGAAAACCCTAAAATGAGTAATGGAGCAAGTTACTAAAGCTATAATGTTTATGTCGTTAATCTTAATTTGAAACTTCTGATATCGTCTTCATTTTGATGACAGTTTTCTACAAGTTTATTTAGGCCGCAAGTAAAAGTTATAAGAATATCAACTGAAAATACTGAGTTATTTCCATTAATTAATATTTCTCAGCTTTGGACAATGTTTATTGGCAGAATGCCTTATATAAAACGAAGATTAAACGGCTTCCGTCGTAGCCAAGATCTTTGCCAGCTCGTTAAACCCACAATGTGAAAGTGATGGGATATCATATACCGACGAACAATACCATTATACTATATGGCTATTGCTTGAATGTAGCATGAGAGAAGATCTCAATCAAATATTATCGTATTTGGGATAAACCAAATATCGGCAATATAGTAGTATTAAGGGGATACTAATCTAATATTTCAAACCATTGTTTTACACATTTTTCTAAAAAATACAAGCGTATTAAACTTTTTTTTTCTGCAAACAACGAAAATATAATTCGCTTCAGTTTGATAAAATGTAAATTATGTTCTTTGTTGTCTATAAAATTCACCGGACTTTGGTTATAATACTTTCATATACTGTGTAGAGATGCTTACAAGGCTGTTTAACTAAGGTATGAATTATGTATCCTTTCAATAATTGTTTCAGTAATAGCTTCGGACAAGGACGCAGCTTGATGGATTGTTCTTGAGCATTTCTAGTGACCCGTCCTTTAGGGGAATACTGTCTAATCTTATAAGCCATCGTAATATAATTCCTTTGCGTACACATTTCCTTAATGAATTACATAAAACGCTACTTCGAATAAATTAAGAATAAGTAACAGCTGAAAGCACTTTTAATCCGTAAGAAAAGCTTAAACTTATTTTATGAATTTAGAGGTTGGCGTAAATTACATTATTTTATAGCCGATTTTTGTAACAATACTAAACGAATTATTGACTGTACATCGTAATGTGTCAAGGTTGAAAAATAAAAACATTGTTTTGTGATTAACACCACTGGGTAGAACTTATCTAAGTATAATATGACGACCAAGACTTAAAATTTTTGAACTTAAAAATATTAACGCTTCGGTATGATTTGTTACTTCCACGCCAACTGTTAATGTGATAGATTCACTGTTCATTTAATGGAGCTAGCTCTAACGATTCTTGATGAGCTGGTATTTACACCTTTCATCCTCAGCGAAAAAGGCCATTAATGTACAAGAAATTGACAAGTTTCTTTGACATAGGTTGTTTGGCTACAGAAAAAATGTATAATTAATTGACATTCAGATATGTTTTGTGTGTTTTTGTAATTAATTGATATTACGAATTCTTCGTAGCTCCGCGACAAATAGAATTTTTACATAATAAATTGTGTTTTATGACAGTTTTGATCCTTGTTAAGTATTCACAAGAGTAAAGTCCTACACTCGAGTATTATTCCCGATAAAATTCTTATTTAATTATAACGGAACAGGGTAAATAAAAACAAAATTTTAAATCGTAATTCTACCTCGTAATAAGAACAATAAGCCTACCTTTATACAAGACCCTCGTGTTTTACGTTGGTGTCAGCAAATTTCAAAGTTGAAATGTTGAAGGCTGACATTTGGCATCGGAATATTATCGTTTATTTTAACCTTGTAATTTGACGCGTAAAAATAATAAAACATAACTTTCACAATTTGTGAAGCAACTCTCGCGGGTTTACGAATAATGATGGGAATTTGTTTTATGTGAATCTTAAGTTATATTCCATCTACGTAACATTCACAAAAAGCTAGCCTTATTTTATATGGATACAATTAGGCATTACGTGTCAACTGTGAAGTCACAAATTTTATAGGAACTAACTCATGTGGTCATTTGAAGCTAAAATATTCTTCAATAGTAGTTTGAACTGCTACTTCAATCGAAACATTCGATACATTTTAACACTAATGTTCTATGAACCATACTTCATTTTACTAACAGATATTGATAGAACAGATCATCAAAATTTGAGGGGTGACATGTAATTGCTAATTTACACATGCATTGTAAGTGCCGTAAAACTAAATATAAATAATATCACCATTTATTCCATTTTGTGTTGGGGTCTGTCGTTGCATTTTAAAAGATGGTTGGGTTAAGATCGCCACTTGAGTTCTACTCAGAGCGCATGCGTCAATGTCAGGGCCGTGGGCATATCAAATATTGTTTAACAATTGTAGCAGAATAATTGAATTTTATCCAAAATTCATTTAAAAGCTCATTTACAGCCGGAAATTATTTACATTCAGAGGAATGTAACAGTAATATTTGCGTATCTATTATTTGGGTAACGTTTTGGACTGCTTTAGATTAGTAAATATTCTTCGCAATAGTTTATTCTAAGAAAAGTATCTAATATTATAATTGTAAGTCTATCGTGTAGTGTATAAACTACCAAAAGAGAATAATTATCTGAACAAAACTTCCCAAAAAGGTCTAACTTTATTAGTAGCGTAAGCTTATCTACAGCTCATCAATCATTATGAGGTTAAATCGACCTTAGAGGATTCCATAAGCTCTCGTAGTGACTTAATTCTGTGGTAAGTGTCATTTTGTCGGCCCTATTTTGCCTTATCCTCAATTGAAGGGTTATCTCACAGTATTTGCTAATTTACAATCCACAAATGAATATTTAATCTGAATGTGTCACCCCTGGAAATTCGGCTTCCCGTACTACCAACTGACAAAGATTATTATTTAAATAAGCATACAGATACGTTTTCTTTGACGTATGTTTATTATGTTTTTATTTATAGACATATCATCATAATTAGTTAACTGAAAAGTTTTTATATTCAACCAAAAAAAATTAGAACTTACTTTTATTTTTATACAATATATAGTGAACGTTATTATTATTACCATAAAATTCTATTTTGGGTATATCCTAAATATTTCGAACGATTGAAGAAGCTATAATAAATTCTCTATTTGCCTATTATTTTTTTATTATAAAAAGCTTGACATAAAAATATTCAACTGATAAAGTTTCCTAATTAAAGAACTTCATTGTTTTGCTTGAAAATTGAAAAAGATTAGAATTAACAAATAACCATAAAGAATTAGTAAAATATATAAACAAATTAATATTAATCTCCCACTTCATGCTTACAGTAAAATCGTAGAGTATCAGGTATCCTCGTAGAGGAAGCCATACAAATGTGTGCTTTACCTATAAGTTTTAAACAAGCTAAACGAGATTTATGTGTACTATTACTTATTAGTTTTGTCAAAGAAAATATACGTTCGCTCTCTGCTAACTTTAATGTCATGCTTGTAACTGTACTCGTACAAAAAAACATTCCAAAAATAGGTTTCAAATTTATTTTCGCTACGTTATTAAATAATGTCATTCTTGCCTTGTTACAATATGAAAACCAAAGATAACATTTATATGTCATTAAATCACGCAAATTGTTTAAAGTTAGCATTATATTTACACATTCATACGCATAGATTATATTTGATACCATCTCTCGGCTCTACGAAATTTTCAGATAGGCTACGTGCGGGGGGCGGGGGGCGGGTAGAAGAGCGGGAACGGAGTGCGACGCAGCCTCCCTCCCAACGATTACTGATTAGTGTGCCGGCGTGTGCGGCAGGCTCCGCAGGCACGCGTCATGCCGCCTAGCCGGCCTTCACTCGTAACACCCAGCAGACCTGGCTTATAACGCGTTACGATTGATTATCGAAAAGAACAGCTGATCGCGTACATGTGCTCTCGCTACTACGTGAAACATGAATGTGCTTGTTTAACGGTTGAGTGTGCGTTTCGAAGCCGCGTGGACAGAGGTGAGTGACTCTTTGAGAATACTATAGGTTCACTAAGTAATATAGGCATGAAATGTTGATGCTATACTTCCGTATTTATCTATGATACCAGTGTAATTACACTGTGTGCTTGTAATTTTCGGTAAATCAAAAATGTTTATAAAATACGTATGTTCAAGATCGTTTAGTTAAGGTAAATATGTCATCAGTTTACCACGTGGAAGAGAGTGTCTTCGCTATTACTTTAATGGATTCTGAGTTAAATCAGATGGACTAAAACCGAACGGCTTCAACACGAATCAGCCAGCTAATCCCGTGTAAGTGTACGCCGACCTCAATTAACCAAGGCTTAGATGCTAAATCCTTGGATCTTCATTTCGTCACATTTTTCGTAAATATACGACTGCGAATATAATCCTACATTTATAATACATATTTAACTAGTTACGTCACAGACTATATTTAAAAAAGGAATTCCTCGTAAAGAAATTATTCTAATTTACCACAGAGTAGTTATGAACTTACTGCATACGACTAAATATTAACAAACTAGAATACCATGATTTGAGGTTTGTATTACGTTAAATATCGTAAATTACGTACTTAGGTTAATTCTCCAGCAGATATTTTTAACAATCTAAAACCTTTCATAAAACTTTACAATTATTCATTTATTTCATCTGTTTCAAACATGGGCATGAAGTTACTTTAAATTTTTTTTGCAATTCAAATGCATGCAAACTATTTGCATAGAACACTGCATAGTGCGATTTTTCATTTGGGAAATCTTCGTGAGATATTTTCCGAGCTCACTTTTACTCAGCATAACATTAAAAAACTTATATCAGGGCTGTACCAATTGTTGTAATTCCGAATTTATAAGTATTTTGGTACTGAAAATTAACAAAATTTAAAATGACTTCAAAGCATAAAAAATAATATTAGACCAAACTTCTAATTAATTAAAAACATATAGCCAGCTATCCATCTTTTGAGTAATAAATAGGATACACAGTATCCGGTTCCTGCAAATATTATCTAAAGTGATAACGATAATATTAAATATCGAAGAATGTCACGCGTACAGAGAATTATGAATAAAGCTGAGAAGGAAATGTGAAATATGAAAGATAAACAGCTAAAGTGTTGAAGGAAAAAATACAACGTCGTAAAACGTGCGTGTCGAGCATTTTCTTTAGGGATATCAATCCAGGATTTTTAGACCTTACCGAGCACAAACTAAAAGTATTCGCAATTTTCGAGATTTCAAAGAAATATTGGTAGATATTCTACCGTGAAAGAATCGTTGTAAGACAACATTATTAAACAAAATTAAGTTAAGTCTCACTTTTTCCTTAGTGTATATCGGGAAATTAGGATAAATAAATTCTAATTGTGGTAGCTGTTAACGCTATGAAGTGTTCCCTCCAGATTTTAACGTATTTGTTTATTTTAAGACGTTATTTGCAATACATTACGTTTAATGGGCGATTGTTTTTAATCCATTCTCAAATTGGAATTGGAATTATAACTTTAGTTGCTGTATTGTTTGAGGTCCCGAAATGTTTGAACGGATTTTCCCTGTTTCGTTTTGACCTAGTTAAAGAATTAGGTTCTTATGCTTTATTCTGTAGTATAGGACTTTCGGAAGCGCTTTTAAAGTTATCTTTTTGACTGCTTTTTGTGGAATCCCAATTCGACTTTTATTTTAAAAAATTATATCTCTTTGCGTTGTTCAGATATTCATTGTTACGCTGATGTTTTAATTCACTACACAAAAAGAGGCGTGTTGACATCGTAGCTCCTAAGGTGATAAGTCAATTTTTATGTAATTATATATAATAAAATTCAATGTAATTTTGGCTATTTAAGTGAAGATCTATTCGGGCGTTTGATGAGTAACGGAAGTGAGGTGAAATATTTAATTGATTAATGGAAAAATATCAGTTTTTGTAATAAAATAGACTAAAATCATATAAAGTGTATTTATATCAAAGTACGATTGTTATGCTAATTTGATATGATTACGTACGTGTGTGATTGTACACATTATGATACAACTTAACCAGCGTTAAAGCCTTGGATTTTAACCGCGTAAGCGTTTTGACCGCAAACTTGTAACTGCATCATGCTCATATAACTCGATCATTGACACCGCGCCAGCGATGCGCTTCATGTAATCTTAACATCTAAATATCTTTTATATATAATTAATTTACATTTTGATTCTTTCGGGCATCAATATGCTTTTATTCACTTGGATATAGACTCAATGCTATTAGAATTTGACTGTGGGAAAATATAGATAAAAAATATAAAGCAATTGGACGTTGTCGATCCAGCGGTCAATATAACAACACTTTGGTTTTATGCCACAGCGGGCTCACGTACTATGCCCATATATGCTGAGATATCTAATATAGCTATTTCAGTTATTGTTAAATATTTGATCGGTTCTAATGTAACTATGTCAGTCCAAATGTTACATTTTTTTTATATTCAAATTGCCTTAGATTTAATTAATAGTACAGCAATTTAATAAAAATTCGTGATTTCGAAATGTATATTGGACACACATATAAACAGATTTTTCTTGTTTTTGATTTAGATTGTTTGAAAAAACTTATTTGGCACATAATATTTTTAACATACTTTTAAAGAAAATTTATATTAATGTATTTCAGATTTGAACTATATTAGGTTAGATGTAGTAAAGAGCATTGATTCATATTTCAAAGAAGCCTTCCAAATTTCGGTTAAACCAATAAGGCTCCCGCAGGATTTACTTGGTCTCATACGAAGACCAATGTCACCGTTTAATCTTTCAGTGCTTAATTCACGTTAAAAGCATATTTTAGTATATAAAGAAGTATTAATTACTCTCTCACAATAATAGCTTTAATCAGGTTTACCTAGAAAATACTCAAATTTCTGCATATTTTACGTATTACTATTAAAACATTGATTTTAACATAAGTAGGCATTATTAAATATGTCAGCAATAACCACCTATGATTAATAGAAGATACAAGTTATCAACAACAGAAAACATTAATTTTAATTCTAGCAAAGTTCTTTAATTAATCATACTTAAAGTTATATGGAGAGAAATAATAAAAGCAATTAGTGAACGTTTTTCGTTACTGGAAGGTAAAGAAATTTGATGAGTGGCCAAGTTAGGAAGGTCTATGCTGTCAAGAACAGACGACTTGAGTGGGATCTATTAAAAGGCGTCAGCGTTGGGTAAAGGCCTAGTGATTATATTAAAGAACGTTACTTTGTGTTCGAGTTACTATACTAAAAATAGAAATTTTTGAGACTCGCTTACTAATCATTTTATGAGAATTAACATAATTATGCACTGAATAAAAAAGTGTTGGTTTATATAATTGGCCTATAAAAGTTAGATTAACGAGACTATTTCTTAAATGCAAGAAATATAATGTTGCATATTTAGACTGATCTCAAAAATCTAGAAATCCTATCTCCACTAGAAAGCCTTAGTCATTCCGTAAGGTTGGTTACCAATGGGTAGGATAATCCTGATTAAACCACAGGATGTGTTGGTATCCTTTACAACAAGGAATGCATGACGTACCTTTATGAATCCTAACGACTAACTTAATTAAGCTATATATTCTCAAAGGTAAATGAAATGTTGTTATAGAGCCATTACAAAAAAAAATAAATTGAATTGTTTCGTTATTCACAAAATTAAAAACAAACACATTTCTATCTTGTTATATGTATTTTTCTATAAGTTATACTTTATTTCCTCGTAGATTTTGTTGGGCAAATATAAATTTAAATAAAGTCAATTTGTGGTTTAAAAATTAGGCAAGTTATAATTTTAATTACTAATTAGAATTGATAGAAAAGATATTTTACCATTGCAGAGAGAATTAATATTAATAGGAAATGTCAACGAGTGCGCTAGTCGAGCGTCACATTACAAGATGGCGGCTGCTCGACGTCAACCACGTTTGGCGGGAAACGTGACATGAGCATATGCCTAAACGCTTAACTGAAACTGTGAATCGAAATCCGGAAACGATATTATTTATTCAGGAATAAGAATTGACTTATTCGTTTTTTGTTTATATAATTTATTAGATGACATCTCTACTCTCATCAACATTAACTTGTTACAGTACTTAATGGTTTATTTGATCGAAAGTTCTAATATTCCAAATATAACATGTTATGCCAATCATTGTTCCACCAATCAGTCAGTAATCGTTTATTTCTAAAAAATCAAATACATGATCAGTTATGTAAGTCACTTAAGATGTAATTTTAAAGTCTGCTTAAAACCGCGTCCTGCTAAAAGAACAATCGATTTTTTCCGATCATCAACCAATTTCTATATCGAAAACTACTTGCCCATTGATGGTTTCGTACCTTGTTTTTGTATCCAATGGATCTTATAAAGGGCATGTTACAATATAGATAGATGCTAAATAATAATTTTTTATATTAAATTAAATAAAGAAGCCTAAAAATAATATAAGAGGAATCGAATTCTTGAGTAAAATATAACTTTATTTACTTTAATTTCTATCCTTGGAATAAATTTATAACTCGTCTTTTAAGCGTAAAGTTAAGCTCCAAATATAATATCCTTTTAAGTATGCCTAGAGGAGTTTCTAGTGGGCTGTCTATTCTGCGAATTTCATTCGAAGGTAAGTTTAAAAAATATACTTATACTGAAAAGACGATCGATTTGTATAAAAAGCAACTATATGCATAAAGCTGTTCAGACCGTCTTTAATTAAAAACTATAGAAAATTAGAGGCACTTTTCATATCGAGTACATAAGACGAACGTGACTATAAATTTAAATCTTATGAAGAAAATCTATATTATATATACTAACCCATATAATACAATAATAAAATATAATTCTAAACCAATATATTTAATGGAAAATATCATCTTGTTTCCCGCAAAACATCCTTATTTGCTGTTCCTTTTATAAACCGTTTTACAGATTTCCCGACCCCAGTTTCCATTGAGTAACGAGGTTAAGTAAATTGCTAACTCGATAACTAAGCAGTACCGGTAAGCCGATCAAGGGACCTACGAAGAATACCGATGGAGATAAATTATGATCTCTTATTTGTAAATTGAAACAATGCAGTATAAGGATCTTTAAAGATGGCGTAGCTGGATTAGATTTAAAAAAAACTGAACGAAATAAATAAAAATATAG
>JAOSYY010000015.1:5639694-5649791 GCA_025727935.1 Hebomoia glaucippe
TGCAGTATAAGGATCTTTAAAGATGGCGTAGCTGGATTAGATTTAAAAAAAACTGAACGAAATAAATAAAAATATAGAGAAATGATATAGAAAACGTAAAATTTTACATGAAATAAATACGGTGTTGTAAATACAACGGTAAGCTTTTTTATTTTTAGGGGATTTTTCAGCTTTACTTGTAACTAGCAAACATGTCAATGTCTGATACTCATTTTAACATGCCATATTGTAGCCGTAGTCGAAAAAATATTGAATTATCTTCAATAATATTATATCTTGGTACCGGTCTGATGTTGGAGCAATGAAGTAATCGGCGTTTTTGAAGTAGCAGTAGGTATATATAACTTTGCATGTTTGCAAATACAGGTCGTTTGCAGATTTTATTAAATGTGTTAGAAATATTAAAACTTGTATGGGTTCACTCTAAGATCCTCATTAGTACTACTTTTGTATAAACTTAATATTCTTCTATAATACTGAAGCCTTTTTACGTAAATACTTTATAAGTAAGTGATTATTTACCTAAAAGAGTTTTATAATGAAATATATTGGTTTTTTATGACGATTTGCACGACAATTTGCGTGTTACAAGCCTATAGTTGAGAATCCCTGAAAGATCCACATTCATCTGTCATTTATGAATACAGAATATTGTATGCTCTGATTATAAATCATTAAACTTCTTTACTTAAAGAAAACTTTAGTGATTAATATTATTTATAACTCTCCGTAAATCGTTATGCAAATGACTCAAAAACAGACACGAATTACAACTATTTTACGATATTGAGAAATAAAAAAAAATCACGAAATTTCAATCTTAAAATTTGTTAAAAGGCTTTATACAATTCCTATAATCATTAATGTCATTTGAACGACTATTAAGCAACCGAAGAATTTAAGTTAAAAAATGTTGGTTGTCGAAGCACGATAAATAATTCACAAATGGGAAAAAAATTATAGAGCAATCTGTCACGTTTACGAACGTTAAGGTTTTAGAAAAAATGTTTTTCAAGCAAACTTATGACGGTGTATCAATCAATCATCCGATCGTATCTAATGGATATTGTATACAACGACACCAATATCGTAACAATTTTACCACTAAACAATTTATATTATGCTGTGTAACTTTTTGTGCACGATACATGGCGTCTCAAGAAAATTTTTGAAATACATTTGCTTTCTTAATTCTATTTTAACAAATCTTTTTACATCTTATTTTATGTAAAGAAATCACATAAATATATCTACGAGACTATTAATTTTGAAGAATAGTATGTTAGTTGACTTTGTTACGACGCCTTGACAAAATCTGTCTTACGAAATCACGTTTTTAGATTATGCATATAAAAAGTAAATATCAGACATTTTCCTACGTTTCGAAAAATATCACATTGAATTTTGAATTTGTTAAGTAAATTACGGTTTAAATTAGTATTACTTTTTAGGTAACTTATAAGGTAGCTAAATAAAATTAGCATCGCAAAATAGTAGCTAGCTATAAGAGCGTATTACGCTAAGTATGTAGCATTCAATTTTAATTTCTAGGTAAGTGCTTAATTTCAAATATAATTTCAGTTTTTACATTTGTCTCTTAAATTTCAAACTAAAGTACTTAGAAACGCTTGTTTTAACTTACTTAATTGAAATATGACTTATATACGTATCATTTTTTTACTCATCTATACTAATATTATAAAGCTGAGTTTGTTTGATGGAACGTTGGTAAGTTTTGAAATTCTTTCAGTGTTGCATATTACATTTATCGAGGAAGGCTATATATATTTAAAAAAAAATAGGGATTCTTACCAAAAGTCCAATAATGTAACCCAAAGTGTAAAACTCTAGATGAACACAATCCAAGGCGCAGACAGTAGCTAGTTACCTATAAAAAAATAGAAAATACTGTCAATAAAATGTTTTTATAGCTAATCAAGTTTACATGTTATTAATTCGGTAACTTTATCTACGAACTGTTCTGTTTTATGTTCATGTTCTGTTCTATTTCAAGTATTTTGACCAATTACAAAATAAATCTCGGGTGTTTGTTTATCTCTGGAACTGTTAACAATTTTCAGAAAGAATAACCATTAGTTAAAGTTGTATTTTAAATGTTGCGTTAAAAGAAAATAAGTAGCGCCTAACATTGCGCACATCATAATTTATTTAAATATCACAGAATTTATCTTAGGGAATCTGCAAACTATCTAGAAATATAAACACAGAAAGTAGGTAGTGATTTGCAAACAGAGTATCACAGTTGTTTGCATGCCGGGTACATACGGAACTGTAAAATACCCGCATCGCATTCATCCGGATGACTTAACGTTGATCGTGCTGCAATATACAAAGCTAGCTAGGGATGTACCACATATAAATCCTATGAACTTTAATCTCTATAAATCTTAATTCAATTAAAAATTCTAGAAAATTAATGTGACAGAATAATATGAGGCTAAAACGTAAAATTACTGCTTTACAACGAATTTAAAAAGATATTTCATGTGTAATCATTAGTAGAATCTTAATTGACAAAATGATCACAACCCTACTCAGCGCTCATCAATCTTGCTTTCTTTCATGTGTTTTTCATTTAACGAAAATCGCGTTCCATATTTATTTATCTCATTAATGTAGTCTATACTTTATTTATGTATGATAAACAGAATTTTCCTATAATATATAACGTAATTTAGGTTTGCGTGCTTGAAAGTCGATTAATCTTGACTTGTTTTCTGCATATGGGTTAAACGGTGAGGAAAAGTTACTACTGAGTGATGGCCAATGAAAGAAGATGTAATTTTAGAAGAACATTGTGGGATGAACAAGAGTTCAAAATTAAATGAAACCCAAAAACACCTAACTACGAGTATAAAGGAAGAATTGCCAATGTAAAGATATGACTAAAGGACCATGAATATTCGGTAACTTTGAAAGATGCGATAATTGGAAAAAGTACGCCGGCCAAAATCAATAACCAACATTATTTATAACTAGTAAATTATAACGTTACGAAACTCACCCATACATCAGACTTTTTTAATAACATAGCATGCGTGGACAAAATCTCCCCTGGACACAAGCCAGAGATGCAATAGCATAAGTTACCAACTAAAATCAGGGCAAACTGGACACAACGAAATTGATTTGAACTTTTAAGTATTTCAAATAGTTGATTCCGTTTTCCGAGCAAGAAAATAGAAAATTTCTCTACACAACCTTGAAGTTTCTGTGATCGTGTTGTGTGTAACACGTATATAACATTTTCGATGCAAACGGTGAAATTCAGAAGACTTATTTAAAATGCAGGACGAGTAGAGGAAAATACAAATTGAACTAAATTATTTAGCAAATATTGAAACTTACGAACTACACGATCCCGTATAAACATAATAGTATGGTCGGAGGAACACTGATCCTAATGAAGTAGTACTTAAAAAGTTAACCAATTTCAGTTTGAAGTCCAAGGGTTCTCAGTTTGTATATTTTGTTGTTTTGTTATGAATTAGATTAATTACGCTCAAGTACATGGGTCGATTTTAATATTAAAATACATTAAAAGGGTAAGTAAAATTAAGTCTAATATCATTTTTATGCATTACATTTAAAATTAGTATTTGCTTAAAGTACATCACATCTTTAAATAGTATTAAGTTAATATTGAATTGTAGTGAGTTTAACTATGTAATTAATGCCAGATCTGTTTGCGACATACGTTTAACTCAGTACAATAAGTTAAAAAGGTTTCAAAATGATTATAAAAATGACAGTAGCTATAATAAAATGTATGAAGAAGATAGTTTACATATAGGTGTCTATTATTATAGTGTCGTTATGAAAGAAAGGGAGAAATTGTTCTCACTTTCGGTACTTCTAAGTATAAAGTTGGTTAGTTTCGTGACAAGGGTCGAGTCACAGTACATTACACAACTTCTACAAAAGGGATACAACTTGTTTTCCTAATTACAAAATGTTTAGTCATTTGTACCTATTCCATTCTGGGTTGTACACATTAAATCCGAATTGCACGTACTGAATATTTTATGAGCATAAGTAAAGAGATTATCACTACCATTGTTGGTAAAACCAGTTAATGTATTGTCAACTGTGATCTTGTTTATTTTTAATATTTAAGAAACTTACTTCTTATTTCTCAAAGTTATCTGTTTCAAATTCTGTTCTGTCTCAAAGTCCAAATTTTTGTTTGCAAAAATAAGGTTGCGATAACATAATTTGTTAAATACTTGAGTCAAAATTGTAAAGCTTTCTCTGATAACCTCGAAGTTATTTATTTTAAATACATAAGTTTGTTAAAACGGACAATTTAATTTCAACTACTAACAGGCGACTATGTAAATTTATTAATTGGGGAGAAAACAAAATTAAGACGGATTCTTCTTTGACGGTGTAGAAAGTTTTAAATACTATTCGGATTATTTACGAATTTTGTGAATTGACTAGACTTTTACTTTACACTTTCCACTATTCCATACTGATATAAGAGTTGAATATTCAAAAGCTATATGTACCTCTCAATTTCGTTTAAACGGTTTAGGCCAGATGTCGATTTGTAAAGTGCTGTGATTTCAATCACCAAATCAAAAAGCGTACCTAAATATCGATAATCTGTAAGTACTGGCACTTCGGCAAACATTCCATCTCGAAACGAGAACCATTGAACTAAAACTCCCACACCCCTTAGATGCCTTGTCGATTATGAGGAGATGAGAGGTAGTATGGTGCTATTCAGAGCTCTAGTTTGGCCGGTTGGCCGTTCCAGAACCCTCAAATGGGTTAATCGCTGTGAGTCGTTGGCATCAGCTGCACCTGACGGACTGAGTTACGATATTACGCCTGTAATAGGCGTGGCACGGGTATAAAAAACAGTCGGCGCGAATTCTGTACGAATGTGCTCTATTTCATCTTCTAGTTATCGCTTTTAATTAAAATACATATTTTTTTAGCACTGGCGCCTAGAGTTACTAATTTGACTAGTAAGTTAAAATTTTTGCTGTAAATGTGGAACAGTCTTTTACGTAATGTAATTTAATTTACATACACTTTGTCAAATAGAAGTATTTTGAGGTATATTTTTATAACAGTAGACAGAAGGTCTATTAAAAGAGTGTAACACTATAATAGAAGTTCGATACTACTTCGATATTTGAGAATACATTATGTTTTTTAATGAATTTAGGCCACCTAATGTTCAATGACAATTTAATATATAAAATTCTCGTGTTACAACGGTCATTCCCATACTCCTCCGAAATGGCTCAACCGAATTTTATTAAATTTTATTTGCATATTCAGTAGGTCTCAGAATCGGCGACTATCTATTATTCATCTCCCTAAATGTTAAGAGGGCTCCAAATTTTTTTATTTTTTAGACAATTTTTTTGTATCTATTTTTTTTATAATACAAAATGTAGAAATACATACATCAACAAATTTTCACCCCCAAATTTTATATATTTATGTGGCAAAACGACGTTAGTCGGGTCAGCTATATGAAAATAAAATACATTAAAATATCCTTATTCGTGACTCAATAATATTTAATTGCAACCTATATTACTGCTTTCTTTCCCAAATAAATGTAAAAACTCTTAGTATCTACCATATTGGTGAAAACTACGTACACAATTGTACTCAAAGCTTGTAGTTAGTCTTGACTACCGACTTCCACATCAAAGAGCAAAGACTAAAATTTACGATTATTTTCCATTTGTTTTAAAGAAGCCAAAATTATATCCATTCGTCGCTCTAATTAGCATAAAATATACAAATTTGGAAACGACAAACAAAACCACATCAAAATCATACAAAACCTGATTGCATTTTTAATTAACCTTAGTCACAGTGCCAAGTGGATGAACCGAGCTGTAAAATGGTAAGGGCACCTTATTTTACATATAAAATTTATAAAGTAAACGTTCATGACATTTTGGCCTTCACATCCGTCCGTCAACAGCGTAGGGCCTGCTGTCATTTATTTGATCAAATATTTACACCCATGTTCAGGGACTGACGTTTTTCTCCATTCACGTTGTCCATATTGAATTTTTGTAAAGCGACTAGTGTCTACAATTTTATATTCAAGAGTCAGACCGTTAGTGTAATCTTTTGAAGTCTACTCTTGGATCTCATTGAACATAATATACAATTTTATGTAATCTCCGTAACTGTTCAATAATATTATAGTATGTTACTGTAGTTAAAATAACATGTCATGAATTATAATTAAAAATAATTTTGATTTAATCGATTTTTAATAAAAAGACAGCATCAAAATCGGTCTATTTGACAGCTTTCAGATTATGAGGCCATTTTTTTCGTAGCTATCAAGTTAATGATTGACATTTCAAACTTATAATATCCCTATTTCTGCGACTGCGTTAAAATTAAGATGGTGTTAAAAATACTTGAATTAGACGCTCTATTTAGTAAGTTCCCCGTAGTATAGTACTAGCTTTGTTAAGATACCATATATATATAGTATATAATATAGTATTTTCCTAATTACACATGCATATAAAGTATTATGTCTATGTGATAATCCTGAATAGGTACGATACAATAATTGACAAGTATCAAGATGTTTCATTATTTCTAATCCTTTGTGATATGTTATCTGTGGGATTTACCTTAAACATAATTTACACACACATGAAATAAACGATGGTTGTCCTGAAACTGTCTAAATCCTTCCCAAACATAAATTTTATGTACAAAATGTATTTCTGAAATACCAAATTCGATCTCCTGTACCTTTATGTTATTTATTTTTACAAGCAAATAAGGGTTATATAAAGACTTTGTAATATATGACTTTACTGCTGTCTCGTTAAAACTAAATAATTGTTAACTTTCTCTGAGACCGAAATGGAAATATAAACCACTTAATCGTTGATTTTATTAAGGTAACTGCTGGATTTTCCTTTAACTGAAGTTAATAATGAAACATTTTAATCAATCGCAATCAGCTAGAGTATTTTCTCTCCAATTCAGATCCCTGTATAAAATGCAAGTAATATTTTAATACCCATTAACATATTGAAAACAACTATAATAAATATATCTGCCTTATTACTGAGCTCAATGATACGTATACGAGGCGTACAAGTACTATCAGACACTCGGCTATAAGAGTCCTGTATGAACTGAAAAATGTAAGTAATAAAACGGGCTGATGCTGAAGCACGTAACTTGTTAGACGGGCTGGGATGCCTGATGCGCTTACATGAATGTGTGAATAATACATACATAAATTGCATTTAAAATTAGAAATATGCGTTCCTTAATATCTTGTAGCATCGTATTTCTCGTATACCGAATAGGTACAAAAAATAATCACATTATAATATTAAAAGCACATCTGTAATTATGAAGTACAACGTAATTATACCTTTTACACTAGAGAATCAGGGCAAAGTCCAATTATAAGTGTCGAGAAAGAAATATGGTTAGTGAAAAACACTTGGGGCTACGGAAATCCACTTTTAAAAACATAATAAAAATAATTTATCGTTTATCTAAGTATCAATAGGGTTTTTATAGTAGGAGAATAATGTAAGTACCAGAATAATGTTTAGGAAGTCTATAAATTATTTTTATTATAGAAAGAACTCTATTTAATTGTTTCTAGAAAAACAATAATCTTGTGAAGAGCATTTTTTATCAATAAAATAAATTTTAATTAATAATAATTCATTGTTTTGTACCTAGTGTATAATAGTTATTTTAATCTGTATTTTTATAATACTGATAGAAAATCACGCCGACGTTAATCAAACCGTGTGTGCAATTCACAACGGCTTACAATTCAAGATGATGAATTCGTTTAATAAGAGCCCAAAACTCTGCACGCCTGGCTAGTAACATATTGCTTTTAAGCCTTCTGTTCCCGCCATTTATATAGCCTTTTGTAAATGTCTACATTTTTATTTCCTGTACAATTTCTGTACTAAAGCACGATTTAAAGCAAAATACTCGGCTTCTTTAAACAGTTGTTACAGGGCGTTTTGGCAAACATCTTGATAATTTACTATAATTTTCTAAGTTTGTTTTAAAGCAACATTTTAGAAAAATGTTTCCAAACTTAAATATCATGAGCCCACGGGTCCACAGGCTTTAAATTTAAGAATACACACACATTATTTTAGTATCAAAGTTCAAACAGGTGCTGGGAATAATGAGTGACAGAATTTCAAAGATCATTATTATTATAAATAAGATTAGTTTAATTTCACACCGTTTCTTATGAAGAACTCTATTACTTAAAAAAAAATCCTCTTATACATATTATATACATTATATGTATATCAGTGAAAATCTGTTAAATTGACCAAGCCGCTCCGAAAATTAGCCGGAATAAACATAACTTTTCGGTTCCATTCTATATTTTCATAAGGATTTAACGGATATTTTAATTTTCTTCATACGTACAGATCTTAAAATATAGTACTATATGTAAAGCTTCAAAGATGTGCGACAGTCTTACCAGCAGGTTGTGTTCAAAAGCTACATGGACACTTGGAACTTGCCAACTTTCAACAGCCTGTTTCACGCTTAACTTGCCATCAATGAACGAACTATGAGGGCTCAATTTACCTATGAAACTTTGTTTTAATCATTCGAAAGTTTCCCAAACGTTTGAAACGGATTTCTAGTTAGACGAATAGCATCGACTTTTGTAGGAGGTCAGGGGGATTAAGACTATTGATAATTATGTATTAAATTGTGATTTCTGTACTTAAGTGTAATAAAATATTTATTTTAAATATAAGAACTGTATTATTGTAATCACATCTTTTGGGTATCTTTCATGTTAATGTAAAAGTCGTGAAGTGCTGTGCGCGTTTTGATTTGTCTATGAATTTTCGAATACTCGAAATAAAAATAAATAAGGCCGGAAGCAGAACGTTACTAAATTACAGGTGATGTAATACTCGCATGTCTAAGGCTTTAAGGTTGGCAACGCGTCTCCTAGGTAGTTTTGGAGGTGTCCATGGGCGACATAAATTGGTTACTATAGGTGAACTGTATATTCATTTTCCTTCCTATAGCTTAAAAGCTTATTCTAATAAAAATAAACTCATTTTTAATATCTGTACAATTATGTTAGGCCTATTTTGATTATATGTTGAATTTCTTTTTAACAAATGTAGTATATCTATCGAACTAAAATGTGATTTTTTCCGGCTATAACACACGCACCATATCCAATAAGAATAATGTAAAAACAACTTTGCATCCATTAAATACACTGCATATATAAGCAGAGAACTCGAGAAAATAAATCGCTAGGTAGATACAATATATAATAAATCATGCAGATAGTTTCAGAGCACACTTGTTCTGACAAAAGATATACTTGTTCTGTGCATTGACTCATAACATAGATTAATGTATACTACACACTTCGATAGTTACTTGAATAATGTTTAACATAATTTTTACCTTGGGTTAGAGATATTACAACAGTTTTATATTTTAAAATATTGTGAGATATCATGCGCTACCATTCTTGTACATACGAAATTGGTTGTCATATTTTTATATACATAAATCTCCTGATCTTGAGTTTATAGTAAAATCCTAAACGGATGGACTTATTTTGATAAAATTTGGTCAATTTTACAGTTTGATCCACTAGATGATATTTTCAAATAATTCGATTTTTTTATTTAAAAATAAGAAGTTGGTCGGATCCCTTAGTTAATTATATGGGTTTTGTTTTAATAAAAATATATGTCTGATTTCTTACAGTCGAAAAGACGAGTAATCCGCTGCACGATATTGTATCTTTAAATCGACGGTTCTAACACATGGAATTTCAATATATGTAAATTCCTTAACAAGTATTCGAACCGTTTAACGTACCCATTTATTAATAACGCTGAGTATGTGATACATCTAATATATAAAATTCTCGTGTCACGGTGTTCGTACTTGAACTCCTCCGAAACGGCTCGACCGAACCTTATGAAAATTTATATAGTTATTCAATAGGTCTGAGAATCGGACAACATCTATTTTTCATCCTCCTAAGTGATAAGGGTTGTTCACCCTTAAATTTTTTTTTTTAATTT
>JAOSYY010000015.1:5672597-5686485 GCA_025727935.1 Hebomoia glaucippe
GTTGAAATTGAGTGTCAACACCTCATCAAACTCATTTAGATATTAAGATCTACATATATTTTTTAAATATAAAATCAAATTCATTACCGCTTATGTACGTGAATTGCGTAACTTTGATCCATTGAGTCATTACCAGGACTAAGAAGATATATTTTTAATACAATTGTAGTCTCCAACTTAAGATTTTCATATTAAGGCTCCGGTATGGTTTCTTGAAAAATAAAATTAACACAATCATCAACTGAAACGCGTTATGTTTAGTAAGATATACCTACATCTATTTTTAAGTCTTTATAAATTACTATTTAAAATTATGCGAGTATAAGAATTCAAAATATTAGGTATTATATTATAATTATTTAATTAAGTAAACTCCAGTTGGGTGTAGGAACTTACGCACACTTATTTTTTAATATCTTTTAATTCTACCAACGAAATTTTGAATTGAGAATTCATAACTCTTGTATGTGTAAGATTTACAGTTAGAGCTTCGAAAGAACTTAGAGTAAAGGTCAAGGTTAACAATGTTATCCGTAAATGTTAAGAGCTCTCACGAAGTCATTATCACCGAGTTTGGAATATTTTTGCTTGAATATTTTGTATTAAATATAGACGTTTACATAACATAATGAGAGATATAAAAGAAATTGTATGTATACAAGCAGATTTTGTTTTTAGAACTACAAAGAACATATTATTCTATAACATTCGATAGGAAAAGTTGCAATTTTCTCCTTTAATATGCAAAAAGATTTTTAGATATTCCAATTCATTCCTATTACTATATAATAATTACTAAGACAAATTTCGCATTAAACAATTTAATAGTTTGGCGTAAAAAATATAAATAACTCAAATTCCAGGTCATTTGCATTAATTCATTATTTAAACATGACACACTAGTAAAAAGTGGTGGTTTGTTTGTTTGTAGCATCGTAGCTTATAAACAGATTTGTCGATTTTCATTTATTTTTGATCCAGATAGTTTTAAATTATTTATTATATATATTTTGGCGTCTAATGACTTCTCTTTACTTGTTTACTCAAGCTTTTTAATAATATTTTAACATAAATTTAGGACCAAAATTATAATTATAATCCGAGTACTCACTTTAAAAATTAAGTTAAACCACTAAAAACATTATTACAATAACTTGAAATTAATATAAGATTCTCCACATCTTGGGAAAAGGACTTGAAAAATGAAACCTGAAACGCTGACGAATTTCCACGAAACGTAATCAAAATCGGCATACTTTATATTTAAGGCTTGCGCGGCCGTCATTATTCACCTTTACGAGCAAGGAGTCATTTTTTAACGAGTTAGTGAGTACGCAATCTCAACTCAGTTTCAGGTTTATTTATGTGCTGGAAACGTGATTATCCTTTAAACTTTGGATGTATATACCGAGGAGTTTAGACTTTTCTTTTCTGTTTACAGAATAGGGTCACTCGATGGTACGAGAATATTATTATATATCTTCAATGCCCTTAATGTATATGATTGATTCTATACTTCGTGCTTCTTCTAATGGTTGTAAAGAATTATAGTTTTAAGTCGATTATCCTAAATTTTTAATAAGTTTTATTCATTTTTTGATGTTGTAATTTGTTTTATAGATATAAATGCGCGCGCCGTTCTTTTGAAGTTAAATTCTTGCAACTACTCGATATTTTATGGGTTATATCAAAATCTAATATATAAAATTCTCACAATGTTTGTTCCCAAATTCCTCCGAAACGGCTCGACAGATTCTTATGAATTTTTTTATGCACATTCAGTAAGTTTGAGAATCAGATACTATCTATTTTACAAAGCCCTAAGTGACAAGGGGTGTCCACACAAAAATTTTTTTATTTATTTTTGAGGCAATTTTTTTCTTTTTTTTGTTTTAAACTAACTACAACCCTATATATTTATGTGGCAAAACGATATTTTCTGTGTCAGTTAGTAACTTATAAAATATTGACTAACTTCATTGACAAAATCAAAATACGAGTATCAGTACTTCACTTTTCCATTTTTAAACTAATAACTTGGTACGTGAAATATTTCATCGTAATAAATTAGTTATAAAGGGAACAAAATATGATTTTAGTTATAAATTCAAAGATGAGACATTAATTTTGTTTCTACTTTTCAAGGGTTAACAGTATTCAATAAAAGTTCAGAACGCCAAATATTTGTCGGAACCGTTTAAACTTCGCTGTTTATACCATCCTTTACTGGACCTTTCGGAAATTTAATTAAATTTTACACCAACCGAACAACGTATTAATTAATTTATGTAAGTTTGATGTCAAACTGCGTTCGTATAAAATATTAAGATAAAATTTCGAATCATAAATGTATTTATTTAACTTTCTTTAATACTAATATTGTACTAAAAAAATTATGGCATTCAAACGATAAATAATAAATAACTGAAAAAATCGTCATTAATTAATTAGATCACGCACCTGTTCAATAACAAAACGTATTATAATATGCTGATCAGTTTAGGAGGTACAAAACTACAAATAACACATCGGAGTTATAATAGACTTCCTCCTGTGATGGGGCTAAAAATCCAACTATGCATTTGATGTCATATTTGCTTCTTGGACTATTTAACGTTTAAGGACAAATGAAATCTTATCGAGGCCCATAAAAACCCTCTAAAACCTTGGGTACTGCAAATAGGTAAATACTTTTAGCCCTTTAAAAAGCCTTCAATAAAAACTAACCATATATTCATATAAACATAAAACGAAGTGAGTTATTCAAATTGAAATATTAATTATACAAATGCAACGCTCAAACTAAGCGTACATGTAGCTTTGTTCACAAAATAAAATTAACAGCCTTGGCCGACAACAAAAGGACTCGTATCCAAGACATAATAAATGCTATTTTGAATTCTTTTAAATAATAATATACTTTTCTATTTCTAAAGATAATTGTAAACATTCACATCAAAGCCTCATAAAATTTTATTTATGTATTATATGTTAGCAGAAAATATTGTGGTATGAAAATAAACGTATCTATTTGTAAGAGTAAGAAGAAACGAAGCATATAAGAACAAGGTCGAACGTTCAATGCCTCTGGATTGAGTTTTCCTACTTAATTCTATTTGACGGAAATAAGCGTAAATCGAATGTAACGCTAACTTAGCTTTCGATGTCAGGATGAAATAAATTCAGCACTTTCCGCTTTCAAGACTTGTAATTTAGTAATCATATATATAAAACAGGTACTTGAGCACTTTGCAGTAGGAAGAAACGTTCCGAAAGTGCTTATTTTAATAATTACTTAATTGATAATTCAAGTCCTAGTAGTATATATCTTTAGAAGGTCACAGGTTATTTATGGATACTAGCAATTGTTTTCGTATTATATACTAAATTAATTAATAGGCTAATTTTGCCTTTGACTAAGATAATTGCAATTTTAAAACAAAAGTATTACCTTGTTACTCGGTAATATTGTATCTTTGTATAGGTGAAATACTTTGTAATATTTAAATTAATCCATTGAAAACACTAGCTTTTGTTCACAGCTACGCTTGCATTCATGTCGATACTGTTAACCACTTCTTGTTGTATATCATTTTATTTTTCGCTTAATTCATAGAATGTACAGACACGCGATTTTCATAGATTTATTACAAGGATATTATTAATTTAAAATTAAATACAAAAATTATGAGTTAAACAAACAATAGAAGTGAACGAATCTAAATTCTCATTGAAATTTCGACGACGTGTTGCAAAATGAGCTCCATTACATTAAACTGAAGTTATTCCAGAGTAACAAATATGATTTAGAGTGGAGGAAATCCTTATTGCATACTGCACTCCTCGCTCAGTTGTTCGTTACCTAACAATGTAACGAAACAGTGTTTATACCGAATTGCTTGCATAAATACTATGAATTAACATATTGTGCATGGAGTCTTTGTTAAGGTTGTATAGTATTATTATGTTCTCATTTGATTATCAAGTGTGGACTCTCAATCTATTTTTGTTACGTTGAATCAAAAATATCCCGCAGTGTATTACAGCATAATCAAAAGCCGCTCTTGTGATATAAAATCGCAGTTTTTATAGTATATTCACTTGTTATCTAATTTTTATAATCCTTTATGTTATAAAACCTATGATCATTAGTGCCTAAAACAATACAACGAATAACAAAGACTCTAAATGAATTAATTAAAATTCGTATGAAATGATTTATGTAGTGGTAAGATTACAATGATATTATAATTGCAGTAATGTTTCGTTACTATTTATTATAACAGTTTTAATGATGGCTATCGACGAGCAATAAACAAACTTGAAACCATCTCCTACCAACCTCAGCTTGGATTATTAAAATGCATAGTGTACCCCTTCATTTCTACTCCAACCATTCGTAAATTCATAGAACTCAAAGCACGCTTACTGCGCGACACAACCTTCCTATCTATAAGTGTACGACATTATACAAAACTTTTTCTATTATAATAATTATTTTTGGATGACAAATACATTACCTTATATTTATCTACTCACAATGTCCCAAATGTAAGTGGGCTTTTACGATCGGCTTCCCATTTCTTTTTAGTTGTATTAGTGAGACGTTGCCAGACAGTACATATATATAATAGTTGTAGTGTGTGTGTGTATATATATATATATATATATATATGCATGTATATAAATGCATTGTTCATACTGTACTAACTACTGTGTCTATATACACCAACTACGTATGCACGAAATTAAGGCATTCAACACGTTATATAAATTCACAGGCAATTACTCCAAGAACTTGAAAGCTCTGGCTAATCTGCGCATAATCCTGTAAAGTTGACGAATGTGCTCCGTAGTTATAATTTTACTGAGTGATATTATGAATTAGAACGTGAAAAGATGTTAGAAATTTTCATTATGTTCGTGTAGAATACGTTTGCGGAGAACAGTTGAAAGATAATACTTTTTGATGATATATTCAATATCTAATGGGTAATTAATCTACTTTTTCTAAACTATTTAAAACATCGATTCGAATATTTAAAGTATACAATATTGTGAATTCTTTATAGATCCAGTTTCTCAGAGGTAAGTCGTTATCACCAACTCAATTTACCTGAAAAATTCTAAGATATCTAATGCAGTTAATGTATATTACATTTTTCATTTCTGAGACAAAGTTGGTTGAAGATCGTCGGAAAAGTAATAAGCTTTAGCAGTTATAGTTGGAAGACAACGCATTAGTTATTCTTATTCACCGCGGCATTTCAATTTCTCTCTTCATTATACAAAATTGAGCGCACTATCAAGAAACTAAGGAATATCTGAATAAAATTAGAATAGAAAACGGAAAATTCACTTCAATTATATCTGAGAATTTTAAATAAATGACTTTATACGAATCTTATGAAGTGCCTATTGTCATTACGATCCCCATTTTAAATTGAGAAAGATACGTTAGAGAGAAAATTTTACCTCATTCGTTTCAATCATTTATTTTTATATCTTGATAGAATTAAGTATAGGCGTACTCTTATGTACTGTCTCCGTATCTAGTACATATTAGTTTATTTTGCTTTCCAACGTTTGCTAAAATGGTGATCTGATTACATTAACTATGACGCAGCAATCGGAGCTGACGAGTCAATTTAAATTAAACCGAATCTCAAATATATAACTTTCTTAAAGCTGCATAGCAAGGGATGCAATTAAAATCCCTTAGTCCCAAATGGTCTTCAAAAATGTATAAAGAAGGGGAATAATTTAAATGCATCGGAAGAGGGAAATGAAAAGTGCGGTGTGCTTTATCGTCTCCATCGTGGTCCATCGGACTTCGCTACGTTCGCGAATTTAAATTTAAATGATCCTTCAGACGAGGATCCTTATTAATATAGACATAACTAGGACGTTAAAGGAATCGGCAGTAAAAAAGTTCGCTGAATTATGCACAAAGGAACTAATATGATCTTAGATGGAAATCGTAACCTACATTTTTGTTTTTAAACGCTATAAGTACTTACAATAATTAAAACCATACCTATTATAAAAAATAATATTAGTAATACGAGTATGTGTGAAGGTTATATACCAATACATAATTTATAAAATTTTTATCTTTCTGTTGATTCCAAATAATCTGATAAGTAGTTGATATTAAGACGTGTAATACGCCATAGAGGAGGGTAGTATTCCATATAATATAATCGTAGAATCCCATTAAATTCCATATGTCGTCACTTTTACTGACAAACGTTTGAATTTGTCTGATTTCTTTTGACACTAAAAATAATTTATATCTAATATATACATTTCTTGTGTCACATTGTTTGTTCCCAGACTCATTCGAAATGGCTCGACCGATTCTTATGAAATTTTATATGCAAATTCAGTAGGTCTGAAAATCTACTACTTTTTTTAGGGATGGGTGGTCCATCCCTAAATTATTTTGTTTTTGTTTCTTTATGACACAGCATTAAAAAATACAAACAACCCTAAATTTTCAACCCTCTACAATCAACTCCCATAAATATTTTGTGGCAAAACGACGTTTGCTGGGTCAGCTAGTATAAAAATAAACGGGTAAAACCGCGAGTCTTCTTTTTAATAAAATCAGCGTTTTATTTCATCTTAAACCCACTTAAGAAACAATATATAGAGATTGTTTGTTTTTGCTTTCATACGAACAGCGTTAATCTTCTTGGTATGAAAGTTTCACTTGTTTATTAACCGAGCGTATTATACAAAAATCATAAATATGTATGTATATAAAATCACATGTATGTATATAAAATCACGTGTATATAAAATCACGCGTAAATCAATTTCTTAGAGTATCTAAAAAGGGTTTATCAAAATAAACAAACCGATTACGGATAAGTCTGTAATTTCAACAACTCAATATCAAGATAAATATTATTGTCCCTTGATAATCTTCTACAG
This sequence comes from Hebomoia glaucippe, assembly GCA_025727935.1. Lineage (NCBI taxonomy): Eukaryota > Metazoa > Arthropoda > Insecta > Lepidoptera > Pieridae > Hebomoia > Hebomoia glaucippe. The sequence continues at coordinate 5,679,537 of JAOSYY010000015.1, forward strand.
CAGACGGGAAGGTTTTATTCATTTTAGGTTTAATTTTTGCAGAAATGGAAAATAACGAGAAAAGTAATTAACGCTTTGAAGAAAGGAAATGAAACGGTACTTACTGAGTATTATCGATCCAATCACTCGAGATCCAACCGTTGTTACTTTAGAGTATCTAGTCTTTGGTAAACCTTTTATTATATTAAGTATCTTGAATAGTCTATACAAGATTATATCCAAGATAATATTATCTTTAAACCTTATCAAGGTTGTGCAACACCTATATTCTTGAAAGTGTAAATTGATTATCACAAACTGCAGTCATCCGAATTCTCTAATTAAAATGATTATGTCGTAATGCTAAGGTTTTATTTATTATATATTACGTATGCCGTTTTATAACAACTTACTATAAATAAATTACAAAGATCTTTATTTACGGGGCATTACACTTTCACTAGATTTAATACTACTTGACGTCATTAAAAAAATGTATAATCATTTAATAAAACCGTCGAAGGTGGAATTTTCAAGGGACTTAATTTGAACGTACATCAAATAGTCGTCGTTTGAAGTATCTAGCGACATGCACAGTTGAAATTAAGCAATACTGCCCTATAAGCGCTCGACTTGATCAAAGCCCTTATTAAAAGACTATTGGTCGGGGCTCCGTGAACGTATAATGAAAATATATTACAATTATCAATCTATTTGTTGTATGAAATTCACACCGTATAGTTTATAACTTCATCTTTTTTGTGATCTTATCAGGTACCAATTATTATTTTTTATGCTATAGGAAGGCAAACGAGCATACAGTTCACTTATATGAAGCGATTCCTGTCGCACATGGACACCTCCAAGATCAGTAGATCTAGAAGACGCGTTGCCAACCTTGAGCCCTTAGCCGTATTACATCAATTGTAATTTTAATGACGTACTGCTGCTGGCCTTATTTATTTTTATTTCGAGAATTCGGAAAATTATTATATTGTATTTATATTTATAGAAATAAAAAAAAAATAAAATAAAGTAACCTACGTTACTCCTTATTACATCACCTATCTGCCAGTGAATGACTAATCTTAATCGGTTCAGCCGTGTCAGAAATTAGCCGGAGCAAGTAAAGAGACAACGATGATAAAAGTTATTATGCTGATATATTGTACGATAAATGTGAAGTGTACACGAGTATACATTATATGTAACTAGTAAAAAGCGGTTATTTTAATATTACGAACAAACACTCCAATTTTATTTAACTGTATAGATTGGGTGTCATCTATAATTATAATTTGAAAAGAGTAAATTAAATCCCTTCATTACTTTATACGAAATATTATAGATGTACTTTACGTGTCTAAGGAATAAAATACTATTATAGTCTGCCATAGAAAACATTGGTCCATTTATTTTCATAACGACTTTATCAACAATATTGTAATTTATTCTATTAAAAAGATTGGCATAATTATAAATAATATTATGAAGAATAGTGAGGTAGATAAATAATCTAATGCGTATTATTAGAAATGCATTAAAAGTGATAATTTTTCCTGAGGCAGCAATATTGCTTGAATACATTTGCTGTAGTAGAGGCAAGTCCAACAATGGCATCAATGTGTAATTAAAAATGGCGATCGCACAAAGAAACAGCTATCGTTAAAACTTTTACAAAGCGAGTAAAATTACAAAACGTGTAAGTTAACTTACTTTGCAAGACTATAATTACTTTTGTTGGATCAACCTTTAAAAAAAGTAATATTACATAAATTCGCTTTTGCGGTATTTTTATTACCGATAGATGAGTATGAGGATCACTTGATAGAGAGTTGGTACTTCAACCACATGACATTATTCAACGATGCGCTGTCGATCTATTTATTTTTATTTAAGGGTTCTGAAATTCATACACTAAAGCTGAAACCCGCATTACTGCACTTCACGACTTTTCCATCTGTGAACAATGCTTCGTGAACTGGACGAAATTCCGATATTCCTTTCACCCGTGTAATACTCTGTAGCTAGATGAACGAGTAAAATCCTCACTTATATAAAATCCAAAGGTAAGTTTAACTGAACCGATTTTGATGAATTTTCGTATAAAGACATAACTTGGAGATGATTATGGGTCTTTTTATGCGGGTGAAAGTACGAGACAAGTAAGTAGAATAAATAAATATATTAGATCTGTAATATTTAATTGCAACTTTATTTGTACAGTTTTGCAAATTAATCGACAAAAGATATTAGAATGTAAATTCTTGCATTTTACTCAATTCTTAGAAGCGTACATAGGGTTATTATCTTGAGTAACGTAAATAACATAACCAAGTTTTAATACCGCAGTCACAAAAGCTCTCGCACGTACAGCCATAAAGTGTTTAGACGTGGCAGGTGCTATTATTTGCTCCTTAAATGAGAAACGTGCGCAAATTGTACATTCTACCACAGATTATACCTACAAATATTCAACTTCCTTTATGAAAACACATACGACAAGCGTATCTTGAAGGCTGTTGATTAGATCGCAGTGTTGATTTTCATTTACGTGACATACTGAATACATTAATTTAATCACTGATACTCAAACAAGCTCATATACTATATATTGCATCAATACAGATAATACACATTTTTAAAAAAATGGAACTACAAGTATTAATTCTGAATCGTCCCTTAAACATCTATGAGCAGATTACCAGCCAGTTCGATACGCCGATCTCAAATAAAAAAGAATTTTTATCTAGTTTATGTTATCTGTCATCGTGACAATGTTCACATTTAGTCTGGATTTGGTCCTTTCTCTTTTATCTAATCCCCTAAACTCATCCTGAAGAAAAATAAAACTAGAAGCTTCTATGTAAAGCCATAAAACAATCTTAATGAAATCCTTAAACATAAATCTACGTAAATTATGAAGATTAGAATAACATTTTATATTGCACAGATCAGTAACACTTTCGGTATAGATTTATTTTCATATCGCAATACACAAGCGACGACAAGCAGAAATAAAAAACAAACTCCATAACATAGATGAGGTTTCAAAAAATGTTGATTCAGCGTTATATCACAGGTTATATGAAGTTTGATTTCGCTTGGGAGATACTGTTGTGTAGCTTGTGATGTGGGCAGTTATTTTTGCTCGACTTAGTATTACAGTTTTTCTTTTATAAAATATTGCTAATGGTCTATCGGAATCCTTATTACATTACGACTTACTTAGTCGGAAAACAATGAGACAATAATCGCTTAAGAGGTCAGACAGTGGTTATAATATTTAAATTCAATATTTATAATTTAAATGAAAGCTTATTTGCGTATATAATCATACTTATTTTAATTAATTGTTTTGTAACAATTGGTAAAGAGCGGAGCAACGAAGTTGAATTAATATTGTAACACATGGGCTGTTATAACACTATTCATTTTGTGATTATTCATGAATATATACATATAGTTTATTAATCTGTATTCTAAAGGAATTATTATTATCTGTTACCAATATTATAGCAACAAAATTAGATTATTATTGTATAAATTATATTAACTAGAAACAACACAGCTATACAAATTTAGAAAACGAATTTATTAATAACATTTTTCTATTTGAGAACGGAAAATTGTATGAAAAAAATATAATAACAAGAAAATAAGACTTTTATATTATATCCGCATATATAAACGCTTGCAGTAAATATATATACAAAAAAAAATTGCATTGGTTTGTAATTTAGCTCACCTTTGAAACTCAATAAAGAAAATAAGACGGCCTTATTGTATAATTAAAGAAAAAACACCTTGATACTCTAAGTAATAATGCCATGCAATATTGCAAAATATTCTGGATATAATTTTCCTTGTCTTTTCCATATTACAAAGAACACTCTTGACAAAGTAATAAAAAGAAAGCCTCTTTTATAGTCATAAAACGTATACTTTCAAAATCAAAAGGTTGCTACTTGATTTACGGACGGTACAGAGAAGTAAGTCGCAAATATATTTATATTATGTAAAACGTGTAATAAAAACTCGCTCGAGAAAAGCAACAAGCGCCGTAGTACTGCATCAGGGATTTGGCAAATAATTTTGGGAGCGGAGGGGTAAAAGCCATCATCCCCAATGAATTAGCCAATAAAATCGAATTGAGGCAAATAAATTTTACGTTATGACCGCTTTTCTATTAGCATTTAGGGGAAATATTCGAATAATGTTGTGTTATTGATTTAAAATGAATCTTCGAAATGTTTGTTGTTATCATTTTAAACATGATGGAACTTCAAACATGCATCTATCAAATCTGCGGTTCTAGTCACATTTCGTCAACCACACAATTACACGTCAAATATTTATGTCAAATAGCGTGGAGTAAATTTACACACGTGAAATGCGTAACAATGGAAGCTATTTAAAAACTAGGAAATTCTATTCACGAACTATTCAAACGTAATGTGATATGAATTTCCAAAGGCTTTATGGAAACAATTTTCGTTATAAAGTATTAATGAATTGGTGCTAATTGAAATATTATGCAAATACGAAAACGCATTATGTTAATGTATTCTGGTTCACAAGTAGAGCGGTGAAATATAGGAATTTGGCGGTTAGCCGTCGTTTTACTTTGGGGATACCAAGTTTTTGATTAGACATTATGAACCAATTTTCAGTTATAACATTTATCAGTATAGCTTCATCCATTTTCAAGTTACTTGAACATAATTTCTAAAATTGATTTTTTATAAGTAAATAATTTGCATTGGGCGAGATTAATTAAATTTTTTGCTTACTTCATTTATAAGGTAATCTAATGTGATTATAATTGACTTTACAAAAATTAGATCAAGATTTATAGATAAAAAAATAATTACGACAAGCATTATTACTGATAACAAAGTTTTTATCTGCTAAGATTCACGTCGTCAAAAGTTTTGCCCAATAAAACCGGGACACACACAGCTAGCTAACCGAATAATCATATTGATTTTTAACGAGATTACAATTACGTAAGTAAGGTAACGCAATCCTCGTAAAACACAGGCGTCAAAGAGATGTAATCTTGCGGTGTGGAAGCGCACAGTATAATAACACGTCTTGGAAATACAGACTTTCTGACTAATCTAGGCTTTAACAGTTCATGATTACTGTGAAAATTGGTCTCGGCAAAGGTGTTGTATGAACAAGACTCTATATAAAATCATATTTGAATGTACTTCGAATCTGTTTTTTTAGAACATTATTATAATCTGGACGAGCATTGATAAAGGATAAATTAAAATAAATAGATAGAAGTTTATTGTAATTCTTATTAATACAGGCATGATTATGATTAATGTACTTTGTTAAATCTAGATTCGCACATTTCAACAAACATTAAAATGTAATGTAACAGATCACGGCAGTTTAACAAACTTTATTGAATATCAATTGAAATTAACTGCTAATTTAATAAATATATTTATTAGTAAACGCGATCGTTTTAAATCAGTGTAATTCAAATAACTGAATATCTTTTTACTTGTATATATATGGAGTTAATGTTTCTATTAAGTTATTTAAAACCCTAATTATACTTAAAAAAGATTATAGCACTCAGTAGCAAGTCCTTAAACAGTTTTTTCATTAAAAGAGATATATTTCACACGTAATGAAAACTTAGGCGCCTTGGGGTCGATGCGGGGAAGCCACTAATTACAATTAAGCTCACTACGGACGTCTTCTAATCTTCAACAAATCCAACAAAATCTGTTAATGGCTTCTCCATAGAATAGATTTTAATTTAAAAACTTATATTTTCCAAAATGAAAAATAGTTGTCCAAAGATTTATTTTATATAGGTTTTAATATCTTGACTTACTTAGAGTTGGGTGGAAAGTAACTGTTACAAATTCTAACTAAAAATTAAAATTTGAATTGAAAATTTATATTATTATTAAATCTGAGTATTTATAATACATATTTCGATTTTAATAGTTAAATTTTAACGTAGTAATATAGGTTGTTATAAAAAGAATTGCTTTAACATCGCGATTCATTTAAATGGAATACACAATCATTGAAAAAAGTCCCAAGAAAAGTTTAATAATATATGGCTTTACCTTGCTTAAACACAGAAAAGTCACTGAATACTTTATTATCATATAAAACAAAGACGAGAAAATTAAACAGACGGCAGGAATTTAAAAAATTACTCCCCATTAATCTTGGTAGAATCACGACCGCTGGAGCAGTCGAAATAATTGTCCTCAATTAGACCGAGGTCAGAGTCCTAATTATTGTATCGAATTACTACGGCATTCACTTTAATAGTACAGGTGTGGTATTGATCATATGATTAATTGAACTTGCAAGGAGTTTGGCGTGCCATTGACTAATCTATCAGTTAGCAGTACGATTTAGACGAAGCGAAGTCCAATCGTCTGATTTAACATCGTTATAAAACAAGAATGTATTTTTACATACTAAGTACTTAGACTCTAGTTTATTTATCATCTTCGCAAATCTAAAGAAGCACTTTTTCCACCTGTCCCAAATTATACATTTTTATATAGAATCCAATAAATGGATTCTCCTATTTTAACATTAAAAAGCAAATTTTAATCAAGAAACAAGCGAAGTAAAATTGTAATGTGTATATATTTTTACGTTTTAAAGTGCCCCTTTGTCTTTGTACAATGTTTCACGCTGTACCTCGAAATAATGTGGTCAGCTAAGCGAATTCAAATCATCAGTCAGCACTACGCTATCACGGCTTTGTGGCTACACTGCTTTTATATAAACTTATATTTATTTTAAACCATGTAGTTTGCAACCGGCTTAGAGTTTGTCTGTTTAATTGGACAGTAGTAAACAACATGTAGTAATCATGCATTTATATAAAAACTTTTTTCTTATTTCCTACTTAGGTATAGAATGTCAATCAATGTGAAATGTATGGAGATACTTCTAGAACAAATTTTGACTCTAT
>JAOSYY010000015.1:5687996-5704579 GCA_025727935.1 Hebomoia glaucippe
TGAACTACAGACTCGCTTGCCTTCCTATCAAATTAAAAAATGATTCGTCTCATTATTACTAATCTTTAATAAAAATAACTTTATATAATACTCTAAATATAATGCTATAGTATAAATATAGGGTACATGTATAGATCTACTTTTGCTGAATACTAACACGAAATACTAAGTGCTTTCACAAACAGAGTATTAACGACGTCATCGATTTCAATGCGGAAAAAGTTGAAGTCGTTTGGAATAACTGAAATGGGTCAACAGCCTCTTAGGTAATTGTCGTTGAAGACCGCTTATACGTAAGAGGTAGGCCAGTTAAATATATAAAGGACTCATTGTTCACAAACTAAGATTATTCAAGCATACCACTAATTATTTTATTTTGATATACCTAAATAAGATTCTGTCTTGATATGAAAATCGACCCTTGAAGTGGTTAATATTTATTCTATTGCTAACATTATTTTCTTGCTTGGAATCACTTTGTACAGAACAAAGAAAGGATTTCAATATTTAGAAATGCGAATATTTACATATAATTTGTTCTTCTTGTCTGTAGAAAAAAGATAAATTACTTGCATTATTATGTAAAGAACTTCTCTTCACACTTAAGTTTTATAATAACTTGTAGTCTGTACTTTTGTTCGGTATTTGTACGTTATTACGTGAAAGATTTTCATACTTACGATGACATAACAGAAACGTATTTGAGAAACCAAAAATATTCATCTCAAAGGGTCGACAATCGGTCATCGGATATTCTGTAAGAAATATTGAATTGTGTTCGAGAAAAACAATGGTACCTTTAGGGGTTGTAACATCTTCGATATACGGACTTTAATAAATATGGATATTTTCGAACTGTTCAACGTATGTTTTATTCGGAGATAAAGAATATTTTTACATAATTTCTAAAGATATTGCCATTTATGGCATTCATACGTAGCGTTGGCGAATGAGGTCGTATCTAAACTAATATTATAAAGGTGAAGAGTGTATTTGGTGGTCTGATTTACAAAATTCTTTCAGTGTTGGATAGTACATTTATCGAGGAAGGCTATATTATATTTAGAAAAAAAATAGGGATCCTTACGAAAAGTCCAATAATGTAACGCAAGGTGTAAAAACCGAAATGAATGCGAGCGAAGCCGCTGTTAGAAGCTAGTTTAGTATAAAATTATTTGTTCATTTCCAAAAGGCAGGTGTATCAGAGGAAATCAAAGCTAGATATGTATGGGTTTTCGTAAACTAGTGAGCGCGCCGCTGTCAAACTGTCAGTTGCGTCCACGTTTTTGAAATGTGGCAGTACCGATCTAAATTGAATTAAAAGTATAGCAAAATCGTCTACGACCTTTACTATGGTAGAAATATATAGATTTTCTTTTAAATTAAAAAGTCAAATAAAACATCTTCATGAATTCGATATACAAAATAATCAAGCATATCTTCTACTTTTTTTAACGAAAATTTTACGTAAACCCAACCCTGTACATAAATGACTCGCCATTTAGACAAACAAAGAAACAGTTATAACTTTTAATTTTGTGTAAATAGCTGTTGAGCGCATTTATTTTCTTCGCTTTGCCTTATATATCCCCATTATCAAGCGCCCTATTTTCCTCAAGGTTTTTCCAGATGTTTCCTTCAGTAGTATAATAAACTCCCGCCAAATTACTTCCTTCAATGCAAGGCAACTCGTGGGGAAAACCATTAGCCAACAGGTTCAACTTATTTACAACATTCTACCATTTATCTCTTATTTATACTTTGTTCGTATTCTATATAAATTAAAAGCTATCTCGTTTAAAACATTTTTAGTACTCTTACAACGAACTTATAATTAAAAAGTTATTTTAGGCATTTCCACAATTTTTATGTGCACTATAGAACTCAGAAAAAATATTTTAAACTAACAGTCGAACTTTGTACAGAATTGCTTAACAAATTTAATTGTTGAAACATTTCCGGCTTGGAAATGTGTGTTCACGTAAGTATGCCTTCGAAATACGATATAAACAAAGAATTCCTAAAACAATTAAAGCAATACCACAACCAGGGGGAGATTTAAACACAAGAGCACGTGACTAAACCCCTGAATAGTTGTTGACAATCAAACAAAGAGGCGGGTACAAAAAGAGATTTGCGGGCGCTTTCATTCATTGTATTTTAAATATGAGCCGTGGATATTCCAAAAATCGATATAATATACGTGTTAAAAGGCGCTATACGTTTTCCTTTTGTATGTCTATTCGTCAATTCTTTCTACTTTCCTTACTTAACGAAATAGAAGTATGACGTCATAAAATAGAAATAGAATTTTTTTTAAGTTTACTATCACGATTACGTTGGCTTTTTAACAAAAAATGCTACCGATTCATTTGGGAGTTATAATACCGTACAGACGTGTCTTAAAAATATAAATACGGAATTTAGCCAGATATTATTGTATACTTATGTAAGGTTGCATAAGACTTTAATAGTTCAATTTAACAAAACCACACCGGAAAGTTACTAAGCGATACTTTAATACTTAATACTTTAGAAGTGAACCTTTGAGCTTCCGATACAAAGAAGCTATACGTAAATATTCACGTAGCAAGTTGATTAATCTTATTCTTATATCTGTCTACATGTTTTAACCTAAGTAATATATCGATAATAAATGTTCCTTCGTGGTTATAAAACAAAACTCGTAAAAATACTTCGCATACAAAGAGTATTAAACAAAATTTCATTACTGAAAACATAACGTGCTTCGCGTTCTCATTCGTAATCATTAACTTATTCATTACGGTTATGGAGAAAGTTTAATTATAAGACCCTCTAGGGCCTGAATACACGTACTTTATTTAACCATTCTGTATATACAGGGATGTTGATGAACATATTCGAGATTAATTTGACATCCGGTTAGCTTAAGTAGCCACTAGGCCCAACTATAATTATCTTCACCAAAAATTAGACATTTACCAACTACAATGTAACTATTAAAATGAACTTTAGAATATACATTTTTACATCTAAAACTTGTTCGACGAGCTTTTAAAAATTATGGTATCTAGGATTCATTTTCTATGACTAGACGACCTTTTTTTTCTACCCTGATCAAAAAGTAGGTCCATAGACTAGATGCTTTTATTAGATCTATATTTTTCTGCCAGCGAGAGACGAGTCTCAAACACTATGGTTAACCTTGCATGGAAATGCGGGACATTTTTAATAATTTAATAACAAAATTTTAGGCGATTTATTTCCAGTAACAAACTTTAAGTAATGAATGTGAAAGAATTTGATGTATATAATAATTTCTTATATACGTCAGAGGTACTTAAATACTGTTAGCTTTCTCAACCAAGTATTTATTTAACTTTTTAATAGTTACATAAAAACAAAACACATGTATTAAATCGGAACATAATTTTAGTCTAGTTTTCGTATCAGGTATAAGGTAGAATGTGTAAACAAGTGGTAAGGTGGCCTTACTCAAAATCTGCTTTCATTAATCATCTGAAGGCACGTGAATAAGATGTATGTAACCTGTAAAGCCAGAAACACTGTTCTCTTTAGTATTAAGATTTATTATTACTACACTACGTTTACATATTGTATTATGTAAAAATGATTTATTCGTTTATGTAATCACTGCATACTTTCTGCATTCCAGACATTTACTGTATGTGATAATTTGTGATATACATAGCAAAACAAAAGGAGATTATAATTATATAACCTCTTTTCTTCTCGTCTATTTTGATAGACAAGTTTACGAAGAAGTACGTAAGTTCACCAAGACTTAGAAAACTAAAGTATTTCTAAAATGTCGCGATAATTGTTACAAAACCAAAACGATTTTATATAATAGCTTTTATTAATAAATAATAATGTATATAAATATTATGTGAGTAATATCACGATTACACGAATTCATATAATATGAAGTGCGCGAGACTGCCACGCAATATTCCCCGATGACATTCTTAGCGCACCTGTTCAGCGACTTGCATTCACCTGAGGCACTGCACGTTTCTATTACAGTATTCAACAACCGCTTTATACTCTGTATATTACGATAAGCAAAATGTAATTCCACTGTTGAAGATAGAGGGATAATATACACTTTTAAAATTTTGTTTGGAGAAATATTTTTTTTTTACGTAAATTCTCTTCTTTGACATTGTAAATCAGAAAAAGTAGTATGCAGGAACATCGTAATGTACAGAAGGGACTTTAAAGCTGCGAACAACAAATTACTCTATGATTATTCGAAGAGATAAATTTCAATTCATGTCCCGTACACTGTAATCAAAATTAATTATGACCCTTAAAAATCATGAATAAACAAACATTAAATTGTAAAGGCGCATCGTGTCTCCAGTGAGATCTTTAAAAAAGGCCGATGTGCCCTAAATTGAGAAAATAAGTATTTTTTAAACCTAATTAATGCGCTAACATAAATATACCAGCTCCGTAAACCAAGATACTATAATGTCGTGGAAATAAATCACAACCACAAACAATGGTTGTTCATTTAAGGATCAAGCCGAAGTAATAGGGAAGGTAACAAATATTGAGAGCCGAAATATAATACTAAAGGCCACATAGAAAGGAGTTGAGTACAAAAGGTGAAGGGTAACATGATAAGCTTGATAGAGTGTGCTTTGTATTTAATACAAGCTTCTTAGATCGTGTCTTCTTATAATGTTTTCTGATATTAAATAATCCTGTATATATTTATTTTATTTTAATATTACGCTAATATTTCTAAGTAATTAAAACAACGAACATGAAATACTAATTAAAAATATGTTTTAGTAAATGTTACTGTATGTAAATACCATTTAGAAGGCCTATGTTTCTTATGTATGATATATTGTATTTCTTAACTAACTTTTTATGTAGTTAAGAAAGCTTCCTTGTTGAAATATTTCTATTATAGAATAATAGGGGACTCGACGGACGTTATCCACCATACACCTCTTAAATACACTTCAAATAAAATATAAAAACATGTATTCTAGCAAATTCAATTTCAAATATAAACTATTCTTGAATCAACATCGATACAGAACATTTTATCAAAATATGGCCAATTGTTTAGGAGAACTTCAATTATAAACACATGAACACAATATTAATATTAATATACATATAAAAATAAGCTGGATAATATTTACAAAAAATTAGCTACATAATATTACAAAGAAAATATTTTTTGTTTGAACCCACCTTCACATTCATATATAACGTATGAACACTGAATAAACTGTTATAAGGCCTTCAAATAAAATTTAATCAAACGCGTAGCCGCCGGCTACGAATGTAGCAAAACGCTACGAAATACAGTTTCCAAGTGATGAAACATTTAAAAAGGTGTTTTTGACAGTTTTATTATTTGTATAAAAACGACCCTCAGGGTATTCTTGAATTTGATTTCCAACTAATAGTAGCGATGATTTCAATTCGTTAACGGAGTTTCGTGTAAAAGGCGCTAATGAACATTCTACCAACGTGGGGCTTTTTATGTCAGGTAGATGAATATGAGGCTCACTTGATCTCTCAGGTAAAGGATATGATCTAATTATGCTTCGTCGACCTATTTTGCTTCCAGTATAGGAAACATTAATGGCTAAAAAATAATTAGCTCAAGTTAGAAGTATACAAACGTGATCTTTAAACCCTATTAACGTATTCGTTCATCTAGATGGAGAATACCGTGCATTATACTAAAGGGCGGTAATTCTATACCTATGAGGTTTTACATATAAATAAGGCCGGCAACAGAAGATCACTAAAATTTACAATTTATGTAATACGGCCTAAGGCCTTAAGGTTACCAAAGCGTCTTCTAGATCTACTGATCTTGGAGGTGTCCATAGGAGACAGGAATCGCTTGTTATACGTGATCTGTATGCTCGTTTGACTTCATCTCGTATAAATAATAAATTAAATTCCATCCTGGTCACGCACCAATGTTCAAGGATTAATTTGCAGTATAGTAGTGTAATGCGCGTTTCGACTTTTGTCTATGAATTTTCGATTGCTCGAATAAGAAATAAATAGGTCGACAGGGCAACATTGAATAATTAATGATGCCATATGGCTGAGAAAATTAGCATCATCCTCATCCGTCATAAAAAAGGGTATGGTGTGCAAAACGCTGATAGAGTTCCCTTTATTAACAAAAAGTATTTAACATAAAAAGCATAAAGCTATTAGCAACCGGCGACTATGTAATGATCTTCGTTGTACGGTCGGCGGTTCGTGAGCCTACTCTATGGTAGCGTCTGCGTGTATCTATGATTATTTATGCGAGCCTTTTGTACTGAGGCCCTATTGTGTCACTAATGAGCGATCCGAGCTACGCATTGCAATATTTAGCCTCTACTGAACTTTGAAAAGATGTTCAACGGCTAGTTGTAATTAAAACTATGTAGATTAACTGTACAGTTTTTTGTATACGTCACAGGGTAGTGCTCGAAATAGGACCTTGTGTTAGTGAATTTTAGTTATGGGTATAATAGTTGATACTTATACTAACGATAGTCTGCGATTTCACACTCGTCAATTTTATATATAATTGATTTTGTATAACAATGATGATGATTGCATTAGCTAGTAAAAATCCTATCAGTTCAGCCATTTTGCTGGTAGGCCCGAAGAAACTGACACATATCAATATTATAAATTGAGATTCTGTTATAAGTACCGCGTATAACTTCATATGCATTTAGAAAGTAACTGTTATTTCAGAAACACAGATGGATCAAGTTTATTTATATGTATTTATTGAAAGCATATTATCACCATCACCATATTATTTAATCGAAAATTCTTAAAAGTGAAAAAATTGTTTATTTATTTTTATCTCAAACTGTCCAGCATCAGCCACAAATATTATTAACCAAAATGAAGTCCCTTCAGTTTTGTATAATGTCGAGGTTCCAAGCAACTTTGTTTAAGCAGCTCAAACGGTATTCAACCGTTGTTCGTTCAGATTAAACTTGCGTACTTTCAGTTTCCCAAAATAATGTTCTGTTGTAAACAGACTTAGTTAAGTGTATAAAGTTTTGATCTGACAGAATGCTGAGAGACTTAAATTTCTTTTTTTATAAAATTTTGTTATTTAATTCTATTACACTTAAATGAAAATTCAAAAGTAGACAATAATACAATACATAAATAATACCTTTCTGAAAATAAATTGAAATTATATCTAATTATACGTAGATCTCAAATCATTTTTAATTTAATATTGTAAATTTCAATTTAAAGCCTTTCCGGCTTCAACTTAATGAGTATAAATCATTTTTATAAACAATTTAGCCTATATATTACAATCAAACCATTTTTTTAAACATTTTATGGACAAACAACCGCATTATGAATAAAAAAGTGGAAACCACAGAGTTAGATCGAGTTCATCTAAGAAATAAAGATGTCAAGAAAAGCCAACATTTCCACAAAGTAGAACGATCTGACGTAGATAACATAAATGTTTATGAGATACGATCACATTACAAGTTACAAGTTATATAAATAAACGGGGAATATCTTCTGATAACACTGATTTACTACAAACAATAATAACTTACTTCCCAGATACGAGAAATTTACGATAAGAAATCTTGAAATTTTAGTAACGATTAAGGTTGGCTTTTATAAAATGGTTAACTTACAATACAGTCCAGACCGAGGCAGTTTTAGTAGAAGCAAAAAATGTCATTAGCTCGAGTTTTTACAAGCTTTTATTTAGCTTGCTTCGCTGGTGTTCCCGATGAATTTTTTTTAAACATTTTTTCAAACAATTACTGGAATTTAATTGAAACACATCAATCTTATTTTTATATCAGAGTAAAACTAAAATATAGAATATTAGTTACACACATAAGATTTTATAAATAGTTTATAGTTTTTATTTGCAACGGTATGTGCCTAATACAATTTTAAATTAAAAAAATGTTTAGATGCAGGTATTTATATCACAGAAACTACAAGAAATATTTTGATAAATTATTATTATTTTCATTTATACAATTTCGATGTCTATTAAACTATCTCTTAGGATTTCAGATACATACACATATGACTTACGTCCTGTTCCCTTACATAAAATTATTATTAAAATAACGTTAATAAACTCGATTAAAACTCAGTTTTAAATTGTGAAGGTGTTATGAATAATAATGGTGCCGAAATTTAATCAAATCCTTCATTAACGTATCAATCTTCACCGATGACTGCTCCCACGTATGTTAATTAAAGCTGACGCAATTCGTAACCTATTATCGAGTTATTATACCATACTACCAGTACTAACTATAGGTAGCATAATTTAATCATATTGAAACAAACTATACGGAAGTAAGTAGCAACAACCACGATATCAAGCAAATATTCTTAAAATATAAGTCAACTAATGTGTATCTAAATAAAATATGCAATTGGTATTAAGATACTTATAGCTTGCTATAGATTATTTCTAGAGATTTGATAAGACAGAGTAAGCCTTCGATTGAGAGGACAAAGCCACTGGCCACTGCGCTTTTGTAGGTCATGATAATTTATAGCCCAGCCGAATAAGTATTATTGGGTAGGACTATAAATTATAATTAAATTTTAGCTGATAATTGATAATCATCAGTGGCAACTGAATTGGTTGAGCATATTGCGTTTGCTACGGAAGCAATCCGATAATTTCAGACAGTATGAGTACTATTAACAATAAAATAAAGTGCCTCCAAAATTATTCCATTTCTATTAATAATTAAATATATTATCTCTGAAAGTTATGATAATGTTCAGATATAGTTTGAGGATTATATGAAATTCAGTTATTTAATAAAGGCATAACTCCGTACTCACCTTATCATCTGCACGGCGTATCCAAAAATTTCAATATTAAACTTCCCTTGTCTGGAAAACTTTTACATTGGTGTTTTTGTCACCTGATTTATGATAACGTTGAATGGATCTCTGTTCTAAATAATTCGCGAATGGATTTTTAAATCATTCTCTAATTTTAATTCAGTGTTTATTTGTTCTTCCTATGTATACAAAGACTACAAACGAATCATGTTTCTTATCTAATTTATAAAATTCTCGTGTCACGATGTGCGTAATTGAACTCCTCCGAAATGGCTCGACCGATTTTCGTGACATTTTATATGCAAATTTAGTAGGTCTGAGAATCGGACAATATGCATTTTTCATTCCCCAAAATGTTAAGGGTGGTCCACCCCTGATTTTTTATTTTTTAGAGAAATTTTATCTTATTTCCTTTTTATGATACATCATAAAATACATCCAACCCTAAATTTTCAAGTTATATTTTGATATATTATTGTGGCAAAATGACGTTTGCTGGGTCAGTTATCTTTATATATAAATCTTCTGGGTCAGTTTATGTAATTGAACTCCTCTTAAAAGGCTGGACCATTTTTAATGCACTTTTTTGTGAGTTAAAGTGGATAAGATGGCTGTTTAGATTTAAAATTTGGTCCACTATTTGATGTTTTATAACTTATTTAAAAAAAAAATGTATATGAGACGTGTATAGAACGACGTATGTCAGATTTGCCAGTAACATTATTTATAAAAATAAAAAGTTAATCGTATGCGAGTTAATACAAATTAGTTTCCTATAATACATTTACAGTGGGTGTATCTATATACATATGCCTTTTATGTACTATTAATTATTTAAAAACATTATTAAATTTATTAGTAAATAAGATGGTGTACCTTTTAAGAGTAATAAACTAATAGTTCACAACTTTGTCTTAAATTTCATGCACACGAAACTACGCTTATTGTGTTATAGCAAACAAGCAAGTAAAGTTAACGTTTCTGTCGCTTAGCACCACGTTCATTATAACGCAATTAGTTGGCGACAGTTGAAAAGCGTCATAGTTCTAGCTGTAGGTGGGTATAGCGAGCAGCAGGTACAAACGCGGTTCCACTGAAATTAACCGGAAATCGAAAACTGTGGTTTGCGGTTCCCGTTCATACCTAAGGACGATTTAAAGATAGCGACTGAAGTGGAGCAATCGAGGAATTCAATATAAATAAACGTACAGATTGGCAGTCGGTAAAAAAGAATGCCTGACTTTTAAAATTCGCTGTCTGTTTCAAGTTCAATTCCGCACTCGAAACTTTTCAGACTAAATTAAGGTCGAATTTGAATTTTTTTCAGATCTTTCTGCAGTTTGGTACTAACTAAATCTAAATTGAAAAATAAATTGTTTGTTTTCTCAATTTACGTTTGCAATTGCAAAGCGCGTTTTGTGTATATCTAAGCTTTTTATAATTCATATAAATAACTTGAAACAATATTATAAACGCGTTCGCTTAATTCTTATTCTTTCTGCGGTAATACCTAAGCTGTTTTTGATGAATTTTGTATAGACATAGACGGAACCTATAACTTTTTCTAAATTTATTCATTTTATATACTTTTTATAATTTATGACCCTCTATCTGATTAAAAGCGCGAAGCGTTGCTAGAATATCTACAAAATAGTGTTTTTGTTTGATATCTGACTATAAAGCAAAGTTTTTAAAAACTTAATAATGTTTTAACCAAAATTTTTGATTGAGCTGTTACGCATTGTACGAGACAAACGCATTGTTTTACCACTATTTACCAAATATAGACTATAAATGAAATTGTTTACAGCAGTGCGAGCATCACCAGAACCTCGCAGACTGAACATCTTGGAGCCCCAGCATCACGTAGAGTTCACCAACGACACCGGCGTAGTCCTCACCTGCTCCATGAGAGCACAATATCAGGTATTTTTAAGTATATTCGATGGGTGCAAATCAAAAAGTGTTATCCGCAAAACTTTGGTAATGCATTAATAATATGATTGAATTTAAGAAAATAGTGCAGTCTTTAACGTATTACATTTGCAAAAAAAATGAGTTTTTTGCAATAATCAGAATATCGTAAAATTCCTATTAACTTTTTTTATTTGAATCCGTCGTTATGTTTTACTAAAACTTTTTTTTTATAATAGTTTTAAAGAGGCGAACTTGTTGATACTGTTGCCACCAAATTTGTATAGTAACACAATCCCATTAAGTTCAGTTGTTGAGGTTATTATAATGAGTAAAAATCATATTCTTATTTGCCAGAGGGCATTAATAAAAATTAAATTATGTCTTTTCGGCTTATTTTATCTTAAATGGGTATTTGCTTATCTACAAATATAATCGTAATTGATTAAATAGAGTTATTTTAATTTTGAGTGAAGTTTTTATATCAAAACTAGCTGACTCCGCAAACGTCGTTTTGCCACATAAAAATAGGGGTTGACTGTAGAGGGGTGAAATTGGGGGTCGTATGTATTTTTATATGCTGTATCATAAAACAAGTAAAAACAAAAAAATTCATTCATAAATTAAAAAAACAATTTAAGGGTGAACAAACCCAATCTTTTAGGGGGGATGAGAAATAGATGATGTCCAATTCTCAGACCTACTGAATATGCAGATGAAATTTCATAAAAATTGGTCGAACCGTTTCGGAGGAGTATGGGAACGAACATTGTGAAATGAGAATTTTATATATTAGATTGTTTAGAAGGTAAATAAGTATAGTATGTTGCTACGAAATTATAATAACAAAGATGTCAAGTGCAAACAGCATACTACCCAGAGCATTGAATAAATGTTCTCATAAAAATGTCAATTCTAAGATCTCAACATGAACGGAACCACACTTTACCGATATTCTCTCTAAAAGTCTGTTTTCCCTTGGGAAACTAGCAATTTTCTTAAAAGATTCAAGATCTTAACCTTTATCTGTAGCTTTTATGTGACTGAAAATCGTAGTGAGTTTATGAGAGACCTCGACAGACCAACCATTGGCAGTATATCTACTAATCCAAAAGATACCATTAATTCACCAGTGATGCATTTTTAATTATTTACAAACAGTGCCACGCGGGTTTAACCCTGTTAATTTTATAATAAAATATTTAATTTTTTGAGATATCGTATTGAGATTAATCAAGACAATGAAATTAAAAGACAAAACCGACATGCATTTAGCACAAATGGGTGTTTGAAATGAATTTTGTATGATTTATTATAATTTACAGACTAAAACAAAATATATATTATTTTCTACTCTTTTATGGTTAGAGACTTTATACAAATTAAATAATATTATAATATTATTAAATGATAGCTCATGACGTTAGATAGTTGATCAGTTTTAGGTATTTCTTACCCCAATTATTGAACAATCTTTTTAATAAAATACTTTTAGAAAATATATACAAACCATTGCAATTTTATTCGTATTTACCTACAGCTAGACGAATGAACCCGCCAAAACACAATAAAAAAGAACTCATTTTTATGACTCAAAAAGATTTTCGCAGATGTATAGATATCAAAGCCTTAATTGACATCCTACAAAGTCTACCGCCCAAAGCGTCTAATGTCAGTAGGTTTTGAGATGTCATTCGTCAAAACATCATTAGGGGTTTGGAGGAAATTTCTACTTATGCCCTCCAGCTTATAGTCGTTATTCGTACTTCAATTATTATCGAAGATATTTTTTAAATTGAAAATAGATATATAGACAATGCATCATTGAATAATTAATTTCGTAATTACGTTCTTGCTCGTCTATCATAAAAATTAATAGTGAAGCTCAGATCAACTATTGTTCTCTAGATTTCTTTATAGAATAATATTTTCTTTTTTTATTTACGCGTATTCGCATCCGTTTCACATATTGTGTTCTTTAGAGCTTATTGTATGTACATTTTTACTAAACCTTAAATGTTATTAGCAACCACACAGTATACTAATTCCGAATTCCAACTCTAACCAAAGTCAAATACAAATAAAGTTTTACCATTGAAGCGGGTTTGGGGGAAGTTTACGGTCGTCGAGACCCACCGGGAAATAAAGATATGCGCCGAGTCTTTCACTAAACAGAAGCGATGGGCGGGTTAAGTTTTCCTTCTGCTAGGGTAACTTGAGAATTAAACACAGCTATGGAATAAATGGGAAGCTCGTGTAAAGGCACAATATGGAGCTCAAGATATTAAACAGTATAATAAAATGCTCACGATTCTGTGTGCATAGATTTGTTTGAATAACATTTCTTCTATTACAAAAATTATTTGCTATGAAGCTCTTTATTACTTATAACAGTATAAATATGTTGTTTTTGTATATCTTAAGAAACGAATAGGTCCCTATACCACCTATATTTGTTAATTCTATAAGGTAATCTATCTGTACGTTTGTATAATGTCCAAACTGTCTACACTAAATATCATCATAATTGTTATGGCGATTCAGGAGTAATGTTGTATTGAATAGATTCATAATGCACATGCATTTCTAATGTTTATTGCTATCACAGAGTTATTAGAATTTATAACAAGTGTAATTTTTTTTTAGTGATCATAGACACAGCTAAAAACTATTTTGATTATGTAAGCTGTAAAAATAACATAAAAATCGGCTCAACAGCTTAAGAGCCATAACACAGACAAGTCCATCAAACTTATAACACCTCTTTTTTTTGCCGGAAAATACATATCTGTGACTAAAAACCAAATTTAAAAACTTCTATAATCCAGTGTATGATATATTCACATAACATTCAAAATACTTTCCAATACATGCAAATACGATTTGATTTATTCAATAACGTTTGAGTAAATTATTCATCAAACACATCTCAGAGTTTCAGCGTTTGATAGCACTTAATATTCCCAAGAGTATCTGCTTAACCTGGCTTGTCATACCTCGATTAATTTCTAACTTAATGTTTGACGTTCCAAACTTCATTACACGGAATTTTCTATATACAGCGTATTTATATATCTTGTGAACTCAGCGAAAAGAAAGCAACGTACACAAAAAGTATATAAAATCCGAAACAAAAGTAAAGGGGTCACATTATCTCGGGAGGGCAAAAGTGCTAGGCAAAGCGGGAGTCAGCGCAAACAATCGTAGAATAGAGGTCGCGACAGAAAAACTAATGAAGTACCCACGGTGCTTTTACGAAATTGAATATTAGCGAGCATTTCACTTTGCTAACGTTTTTTTTGGTAAGCTTACACTGTTAATGAAGCGTGTACTATACAAACAGGAAAATATTAAAATTTATTTTGATTTTAAGTATTTCTTAAAGTTGCCTGAATATCAATTTTTATTACGTTTAGCATTAATTTCAGATATTTTATTGCTTATGGAATATTGAAAGGTTAGTAGATGAGGTAAATAAATATGATTGTTAAATGTTTCACTAGGAGCTACGTAAAATCAATTTAAAAATTTATTATGATTTTATCGAAAAAGTACATAAATTAACCGCAGACCGCAGTCTGCTAACACCCTAGTCATTCACAACTTTTTATATATTAACTGTTAGTCTATTGGAAAATAACAATTTGCACTTATAACGTTTTAAATTCAGTCAATAGCCTATCAAGTCAGGGAGTCATCATTGATAATTCAGAAATTCGTTTTAATCTTCTACATCGATTGGATAATACTTTTAACAAATACTATTTCACAAACAAACATCATTATTATTCGCGCTGCTTCCAACTAACAAACAATGTAATAATTTTTTTGGTCTTAATTTTCACATAGTAATTTACAAAATTAAACGTCGTATTTGTATTTTCGATGATAATATATCATAATTTGAGACAGATCTGTTGATAAAAGCAAAAAAGACATTTTATATTTTAAGTTATTTTTTTTAAAACATGTTAATAATCGAAAGGGTTATATTTCGTTTTCATTTTAATCATCTAAAATTCTAATTCTTAAGCAACTATAAAGCTGTAATTTTATCAAATTATTTCTATGAAGTCTCTTCGAAATATTATTTATTACCTCCTTGATAATACCAGCATGGACTGACGAGAATATTAAAACTGTGCAGAGTAAAGAGTGGTAAAGACCCTTGCGAATAATTAAACAAGCTTCAAACATTTTTATGAGAGGGTTAATAAACTCGATACAATCGATGTCTATAAACCATGTTTATAATTTATTTTATACTTAAAATATGAGTATTTCTTTGTTATTTACACTCAATTGGAAAGTCACGATGTAATTAATATTATAATTGAAAACGTCCTTGAATATTTTCTTAGAACCCCAGGCGACATTGTATACTTTATTACATTTTATAATATTTCATTAAGTTTAAGCAATACCAACAAATTCTTCAACACAACTTTATTATTGAAAATCTTGAGAAAAGTAATATCCATTTAAAGAGGTCTGAAATGCTTTATGAAATAACGGAATATAAAAAAATATTATCGTTACCGCAGCACTTGGAATAAATCAGGCGGTATATTCGAGGTAAAATTGAAAATATGCCCGTATTTGCATATGAACACAATCCTTCGCAAATACGCGCTAGAAACTATCTCGAGTGCCTCATGTCCTCTTCAAACAAGCGGCCTTTGCTCTGCACCGCGTACGATACTCACTCTATAACCAAAATGAATAAAAAGAACATAAAATGAAGACTGGCGTAATGGAATTTATTCATTGACCACGCTGGTATAAAATGAGGCTATTAACTTTTATATTGTATATGATTTTCTTATGTATGTTGCAACGTTTGTTAGTGAACAGTTTCGCATTGCGTCAAGCTAAATCATAACTTTTTATATTAAATTATATACTTAATTTTAATATAATATTTATAAACTATTTTGGGCAAAATAAACGGGAGCCAACGACCAGGAAGACGAAAGACACCCTAGCTGAAAAATATCCAGGACTGGAGAGGCATCAAGTCGGAGAAACAATTTTTCAAATTAGCCCTGAACAAGGACAGATCCCGGAGTTTCACGGCTGACCTCTAGTAATTGAAAAAACACCCTATTTGAAAGATCGAAATAAAAATATATTATAGACGGACAGCACATTATTGAATAATTAATGTCTTATGGTTTTGGTGGCATTGTATATGAGCAACGAATGTATAAGTTTATGTCACTGGTCATAACAAAACTTTAATCATAAATTATGGACATTAATATAAATGACTTCTCCTTTGTTTTAACTTTTTATAACTACCAATCGAATGTCAAAAAATATGGCAGAGTAATGTGATACGATATTCATAATTTCGTTTTTTATATCTGCCAATAAATATGATAAAAATTAAATAAATTTTACAAACAAAGACGTGTTTAAATCTCTGATCGATAACTTCATGATAATATTTTATTTATTTCTATCATATTTTATGTTATATTTTTCTCCTCAATAGAATAAATAAATTGAGTAAATAGTAGCTAACCAGCTAACACAACACCGTAATCTGTGATACAAATAAAGAATTTACGGTGTGAAAGAAATTGGTAGAGAAAATGAAACCGATTCCTTGTTTTGTGAACCTGAAGCTGGAAGTGCAAAGAGGTTAATGCCGAGGGAGTGTCTTGAACTCTTAACGGCCTTCCTTCCAAACAAAACTAAACTTCCATCAAAGTCGAAAGTATAAAGAAAAATATAAAACTTTCAAAGGATGATCCCCTTAGTTTCTCTTTATTCCTTGGGAGAATAGCTGCTATGAATGATTTTAT
>JAOSYY010000015.1:5717040-5731063 GCA_025727935.1 Hebomoia glaucippe
AGCCTGTGTCTAGCGATAAGAAGGAATACTTGGCTACATTGATATAGATAGACATATGGACGGATCGGGGTTTCGATGCTTCTGTCTCACATTTAAAAATATAGAAATTTCATTCAACTCGCCAACCGAACGTTCATACGTGAAAGTCTGAAATACAACCATCTTCATCTCTTATCACATTGACGTTTTATATTTCAAATTATCTATATCCAATAATATGTTTGCTAAAAATCATTCGTAAATACGAAAAAATTTCTTACAACAAATGTTGTCTTGTCACAGAATCCTGTACATATAATTTCGTTTCCATATCATAGAGCGCTATCTGAAAAGCTTGTAATTTTAATTCACCGACCGGCTATGACAGTGGCAAAAAGACACTATCACGCTAGACACTCCATCATTTATGCGGGCATTCCGTATTTTCCATTCATCGTACTATTTCAACTTAGCGATTTTCCAACGAAAACTGATTCAATACTTAATTTAAAAAAAAAACACAAATACACTTAAATCTGATTGAAACGCATTATATCTTACACAACTTTGCAATTATAAACTATTTGTTGATACATTTTACCGTCCCGATTTGACACAGGTGACGAAATGAAAATCACACAAAACATGAGCACAGTTATTTATAAGTTATTTTATTTTTTTGTAGACGTAAGACAATATTGATAACACTCTAGCTTAAATATGATGAAAATAAAAGACGACAATTTTAGTATTCCCCCAAGATAAGCCTACAATATTGAAACCCAAAAAGTAATTAGGATAACGAGTATCGAACGAAATAAGTACGTCGCCTCAACTTTTATCCGCTCTCGTTTCCTTCAACATAAAATATTTAAAAGTCCATTTTTAAGCGCGGATCCGCTGCAAGCTATTAGAGTCAGCTCTTCAGCTCAAACAAAGAGTTGCTACGACGAAGCACGCCTCCCGGTCGCCTATCAAGGCACAACACTATGTACTAAACCGCAAAAGTACCAATTAAGATCCTATCTCCCAACGTTAAGGTTGTTTTTACCAAATATAATGTGAAAAATATAAGTCTCTTTGTGCCGTTATTAATTTGCTCCCCGCTATTTGGTGTCGCTGCACTTGAGAGTTGAGGGCTCGTCGCAATGCACACATGTTACCTATTGGGATATAGTAACCGTATTCCTTTAATGACTTGTGAAATGATGCGTTTTAATTAGGCATGTGTATTAAGTAGCGAAAACTATAATATTAAATGGTCTCGGTTGTATATCTGATTGTCTGTACTCACTAATTCTTAGAGTTGAGCTAGGGAAATTTTGCTGACACGAACCTATTCAAGAACTTTTAATTGTTGTTGTTTATTGACCACCGTAGCATTTATCAATAATGTATGGTAGGACTTCAAACGTTTTTTGCTATTATTACTAGTCATGCTTGAATGTTCTGAAACAATGCCGTATATACAATTAGACTATTTACTAGCATTTAGATTTCATTAATTAGATATCTCTAAAAAAAACGCAGTACTTAACATTTTTTCTGTGCAATACGATCTCGTAGAGAAGGATAATTGGATGTTGTTCGAAGCTTAGTTGCTCAGGTACTTGTAATTATAAAAGTACTTGAAATCTTGCAGGATTCTAGTATCCAACTTAACAGTAGCGAGACAATATCGACGCTGCAAAGAAAAATGTACTGAATTACACATTATAGTAATTTATTATAAATAAAATATTTTAAATTACCTTAAGGTATTGCTGCTGAACTAATTAAATAAAAATATAAATATAACATCTTAAAACATGAAATGCTTTAATTATAAGAAATATCTACTTTTGTGAACAATTTCGGATTTACTACAATACTTTCACTTTTATTTTCTCAAAATCGATGAGCAGAATCAAACGATATACTAGAATGGTGGTAGAAGACAGATGCGATACATAAATTATGGAAAGTAGCTGACCCTTAGTTAGCAAGGCTCATTTATTCTCGTCGTGTGTTCAGAAGTCAGGCATGCAATTGGTATCTCTTGAAAATGTATTGCCCAATATCTTCAGGTTGTATAACAATATACTCAGAGATTTCTTATTGGATAGATACAATTTAGCGATTATAGTTAATAAAGACCAATTAAACGTTGGTCATAGAAAATCTAAGGAATATTTTTACAAATTAAAGAATATTTATAGAATTCTTATTTATTTTGAGAGAATTAATGCAATTTTGAAGTCTTTAATTACAACTTAGTAAAATATATTCTGTTTCATATGAAGCAAATTAGCTCGAAGTTATGTCGTAAATCTGTTTACTTTCCGACTAGCTAACTAGCTTTCTCTCGTAACTAATAAATTTATCAGACTAAGTAGGTACCTGCTTACTTCAGTTGCACGTAATATAAATTTAATATTATTCCACAAAATTAAACAATACCTAAATGTTCACAAACGCTTTGCAAGTATTATATTCCATTTTCGTTCACAACTGTAATTTTAATTCTATTTTGTTTCATCTGAGTAATTTTGAATTACGTGAAAATTGTACTGTGCGCGTATTTTAATAATGTTTATATAAGAGTGTTCATCTAAAACGCTCGATAATATTTTTCACCTTTTTTCAAACTTAATTTGCATAATCATAAATTATAATTTCCATACAAAAATTTTCTCTAATACTAAGCTGAGGCCAAAATCAATGAGTCAAATTTAGTTATATCATACACAATTCTATATCTGGTGACTATTACTCAGTAATTCATTTTCCATACCTAACTGCTAGTGTCCCATGTATGTCAGTCCAACAATTTAGGCGTGAAAACTTAAAAAATTAACATATACCCTCTCAAGTTTATTAGTTAAAATTATAAACCTGATTAAGTTTAATTAAAATTACTATTAAATGTTTTATTAAACATCAGTAAAACTCCTTCATTATTCATTCTTTTCATTCACGATAGCAGAAAGCATACTAAAATTAGCTGAGCAAAGATAGCAAAACTCCATTTTGTACTTTATAATTTCATGAAAAACAATATTATGCCTTAAGCCGATTCGTGCCAGGGGTGGCTCCGAGCGGATTTGGCTGGCTCGACCATCGCCTTTCATAACTATCTAAGTACACCGCTTAGTCGATACGCAAATTATAGTACAGCCTTTTAGTTTTCCGTGTTTCCAACCAATTTATAGGAAAATTATGGGTTTATTTTCTTATCAATATCCATAAACTGTCGCAGTTTAGTTCGATATTGTCACGATGTTACAAATTACAGCTTTGGATTATAAGAAAAGTCTTATACCTACTAAAATCATACTAACCGAATCAGATATACATAAACTATTAGTTTCAATTTGACTCCAATATCTTACTTACAGCTACTCTGCATCCATATCAAGAGCACAATTCCTGTTGGAACTATGTCGAGATATCAATATCACATCTAAATTCGTATCACAATTGTAATATCTATGATATATCTTCATAAGGGTGCACAATTACATTTTTTATATGATTCCTAAAGTTAGTTACTGAGCCTTTCATTAAAATATATACGTCTTTATATGTACAAATGATGTTATATATTCTAATACACACAAACTTTTGGCTGTAAGAAGTTATGAGGATTTCCACTTAATAGAAACAAAACCGGAACTGGTGTACTGGTTTTCGGAGCAGACGCTTCAGCCAGGTCCAAGCGTGTCACTCAAATGTGTGGCAATGGGTCACCCTCCCCCCCAGTTTACTTGGACACTAGACGGGTTTCCGATACCCACTAATTCCAGGTAAGACGATAGACTTGACCGCATTGTTGTTTCTATCGATTTTTATGTATAATTACATTATAAAAAGTCTTAAAAATTTTATACCATATTACTTTAACAAGCTAGAACATTCGCAGACATGGATTATCTACGTACAATACAGAAAATGCAAGAAAACATTAATGATATTTAAATATCTATAAATTAGGGTTTCGTGACTAATCAATAAATGTCGTATGTATCTTTCTTTTTTCGAATGCTTAGATTTGTGGTGGGCCAACACGTAACATTACAAGACGATGTGGTCAGCCATCTTAACATCAGCCGAGTGACGGAACAAGATGGCGGCGAGTACGCGTGTGTTGCCAGCAACACGGCGGGGAAGGCGAGTCACGCGGCAAGGGTGAATGTCTACGGCGTGCCCTACATTCGCGAGATGCCCAAAGTGACGGCTGTCGCTGGCAGCGATTTGAATATCAAATGTCCAGTAGCCGGCTATCCAATTGAATCCATCACCTGGGAAAGAGGTACAAGTTTATTGTAGTTTATTCTCTCATCTATTTTATGTAGCACTAATAACATTTTTGTTAATAAATAAATATTCATAATGTAATAAAAGTATGTTTCACGTGCGAACGTGTAAGATTATTTATGTCCTGTAACAAATAAATTATATCGTTTGTTTTTTGTAATACAAAGATAATGTATTATTACCAAAAGGTATATTATACCTAGCATTAAATTAGTGAAAGGAAGACTTATACGTGTAAAGCTCATAGTTCGTGGAAATGAAGCCGACCTAAATACATCTTAAATTTAATATTAGCTATCTACTTAACTTTGATAACTGTTTTATGGCCCAGTGGTATTGCAATTTATTTAGCAGCTAGAGCTTTTTGATTTCAATTATAGAGAAGCGAAATATAATAATGTATGTAAAGAAATAAACATAAAACAAACACAAATGTATTTCTTCATTTCCATAAAAGTATATAAAATATTCTAAAAACTATTTTTCCAAAACAAGAGGGGTTTTTTAGGAAAATGTTAAGTACGAAATATTGTAAACAGCAAAAAATATATACAAACAAGGCTCTTTTATTTTTTGTTAGGTACAAAATTTATATCATTAAACTTTGTGCTTATCCCAGTTTGAAAATATTGGATGTTCATTTAATTTGCCGATAATAAAATGTACAAATCGTATATTTTCCGTTTAAACGAGCCCGGAAGGACACTTTAGTGTATCGAATTAAGCCCACGGGAGGTTAGGGGGGCTCCCAGCAACAGGTTGTTAAGAAACTAGGGTAAGTAAACGGCAAAGACGTCTGAGATTTTTTTCTTTAGAATTTAAACCTTTTAACTACGCTGCAATACCTACATTCTTCTATTTAAAGTTGGAACAAAAAGAATTAATAATTCTTTAACACTATAAATGTTGTAAAGTCCAGAGTGGAAAGAGCTTGCTAACAACGATTTATATAACTTTCCTACTTAGGATTCACCTACATAAGTATTTATATTTACTGAATCGAATTTATAGTCAGTTTGAATTATTATTTTGACAATTTGGTATGTTCAGTTAATTATAATTGCATAAATAAAATATAAGCTATGTTTTACAAACAAGTATTAATTTATAGACGCTAAATTAACTCGCTAATTTTTGATTATCTACATATAACATACTACGTGGAGAAAATCTTTACAATCCATTTTTAATGAGATTACACGATGTTTGCATACTACAGTAGTTAAAAAATGTGTGATTTTGTAGTAATGTGCAATATTATAGGAATAATTATTGTTTTGTTCTAGAAATTAATGAACTTAAATTAGTTACAGTCGAATTTTAAACATGAACAGACCACAAAATAGTAGATACAAAGAACGGTAACAAAATGTTAAACCTAACATATACAAACTTCGTTAAATGGTACAAAGCATTTCACGAAATGTTAGGAAATTGCCTGGTAACATCTAACGCCGACTCGCACGATCCAATTAAGGAAGGATTTTTTAAGTTATTGCCGACGTGATTTCTCCTTCACGCCTTTATTCAAGTCGAATTAATAGGTTCTGTCTGCCAATCGTAAAAAATGTATGTTTTTATTTTTTGCGAAACTTTGTAATATTCGTACAACAAACATTAGCAAAGTTTCTTTGAAAATATTCTTTCATCGACGACCAATATTTTATGAATGATTTTTCTTTTTATCTTTTAAAGAAAGTGAAAATATCTATGAATTTGCTGATTTATCAATTATAATATTTATCATACATTAAGATTTGATATATTATGTATCTACATCTACTATCTATTTATCTATAAGTATATAAACGTTGCATCACGTTTTACAAAAATACAGTACACAGAGGTTTGAGATTTGGTGTACGTAAATTTTATACGGAGAATACACAATAATGAATTAATAAGATTCAATAATTCTCACTCTTTATAAAAGAAATTGTATCACATAACAATAAACGGTATAATATATGATATCAATAATACCGTTATTAATTAAATCGTGATATCATCAAAATCTATAGCTAAATGTTTTAGTTATAAACCTTTGTTAAGCAGATAAGTTGAGTAAAGAAATTGAGTGTTTATATTTTTGGGAAAAGGGAAGGGGTGAACTATTATCTCTATTCCATAAAGCTTTCAGTTTGTCATTCGGTCGAAAGATCAAAAAAAGTTGGTATATGAAGAAAAATGCCCAACCATAAAATGCTTAGCTCGTTTAACAGAATTACTGTGTAAGATCAAATTAAGGCTGCTCGGTCACTCCCCTGTAATTTTCCTTTTCCGGTGAGACCCTTGTCAACAACGATCTTATCTTTTACATAGAACTTTATTTAGTTGCCTTTTAAATAATTTAGATGCCTTCCATTCCCTTTTATTGTTCATCAGAATATAGGCATTATATAAATTATTGTCCCTTTTAAAAGGTTGACGTTCAATTGAACTCTGAAACGGTAATTTTACAAAATAACTTTAAAAGCTTTTTAAGAAACAGAGTGCAATATACTTTTAGGGAACTAAATTAAAATACGTACAAAAATATCTGATTACATTGCTTGCAAACTTATAAGACTACGAGATGTTATTATTGAAAATACAATAATATAGTCTTTTAATAAAATCCTTACAGTTTAAAAATTCTCAAAGTTAGTAGGCAAAATATACAGTAAAAATCAAGTAATTTTTTAGATGGACAGACATTACCCTTGAATAGACGTCAAAAAGTATTCCCGAACGGTACTTTGATCGTGGAACAGACCCAACGAGGGGAGGACGCGGGCACCTACACCTGTCAAGCCACGAATAGGCAACGTCATGTGGCCAGGCGAGACGTCGAAGTTCAAATATTGGGTAAGTAGAGATATATCTTACCGAGAAATCAAATTTAGATTATTTTTTAGATCAATATTTAACCATTGAATCGCAGTGTAGCATAGAGTAAAACACGCCGATTTTCTAGGAAGGTCGTCAATTTATTAAAATTATGCTACATTGACTTTTTAACAATTATTACTAGCTCACATAATAAAATACAATGATTTTGATTGAGGGTACCAACGATGTAAACTTTAGACCTTATTAAAAATGTCAAAAAATTTTGCTGAGTTAAAAATTGGCTTCTAAGAAAATTGCTTTATGGAATTTTCGTAGAAATGTGAAGACTGCTCAATTCAATTCCTTTGACTAGCTAATTCTTCGGTAGCTTCAAAGATAATTGAGATGTTAGTTACATATCTGAAATGTAACTATTCAATTTTAATCTTACGGCCGTTTAGTGAGTGTTCGAAGTGATACGAAGTAATTTTCTTTTTTACTATAAATTTTCTTATTACCTGTGGAAAGATTTAGCGCATTATAAAATCACGGCTTTAGGGGAGTGAAGTTATTCATCCGTAATTCATTAAACTCGGCGCGCTTGTTATTCCCGCCGCATCTACCGACCTAAGCTTTACCTACTTTATGGTATAATAAAATAAAATATAAAAATCTTAGCACCGGCTACACTAGAGTTGCTTACATTAAAAACGACGATAAACAGAGCTTAAATTTCGTATTAATTACTCGTAAAACCCAACGAAGCAAAATTTTTTACTGCAACGAGAGTTTGGTGTACTGCCAAAATGGTGTTTTAGAAGGCTTAATTGGAACCGGGGTTCGAAGTTGCCTTGTTTAAAGAATACACGGCTTTCTTTTTGTTTTCAGTGCAGCCGAAGATATTGCCCATTCAGCCTTTGACGAATTTATTGAGGGAGGGCATGCGGGCGGCTATTTCGTGTCAGATATTGGAGGGCGATTTGCCGATTGCGTTTCGATGGGAGAAGAACGGACAGCCGGTGACGTCATCGCCATATGCGCCCAGCGGCATTATTACGCGACGGATGGACGAGTACAGTGCTTCCCTCGTGATTGAACACATCACGTCGCTGCATAGCGGGAATTATACATGCATCGCTTCCAATGTCGCCGGCTCCGAACGATTCACTGTGCCTTTGACTGTTAACGGTAAATTGCAATCTACACCAACAGTCAGTAAATAATATTCGTTATATCATGTATGCTTATTATTGACTAACTACGCCTTCTGTAGTATTAGGATTTTAGTTATGCGATATATCACTCAACATTTATTTGGTAAAAGAAGTAATCTTATCATGAACTGTGGTCATTTAGAAGATAATAGGTCTTGGTTAGATATTTTTAGCCATTGACAATTCTTAAGGTAACCTTAGTAAAGTATTAATTAACACTTGTAGTACCTCCTCGTTGGCGACTGGAGCCAAGTGACATGGCCGTCGCGGCGGCGCAGGACGTGACTCTCCAGTGCCAAGCAGACGGCTACCCCAAGCCAATCATTACTTGGAAAAAAGCCGTAGGTAAGTTCGACCACATGCCAGAATTTTATAAACGATTCTTAATACGTCCATTTAATACTTCTTTTAAACGATCACCAAATTCTAAATACGTACATTTTGTACAATATATGTACAAAATACTATAAAATTTAATTTCAATATGTATTATTGTGAAAATTAGAACTTGGTAAAAGTTTTTTTCAATATTTTATTAGATTGTTTGCTGAAAGTTATTGTAGAGCCGATAAAAGGTTATTAATAACGTTAGTTTGTAAGTGAAAACTAATAAAATATTTCTGAATGGCACTTTTTTGTAAAAATACCTAGTATTCTTTATTAAAACAAATACTAATCTTTCATTTTGAACAATGGATATCTTACTTCATTATAATGTTTACCGTAAGCCGTAAAAACTATTGGCTGAACAATAATAAATATATCGGGAAAATTAATGTTTAATAATAACCAAAAAATTTGATAATAAAACAGGTGACACCGCGGAACACAGCTAATCGAAAATAAAATATTTCCCAATAACACAATTGCTCTACGCACGTGAAATTTTATCATACATTCAGCAAAATAGATTTCGAACGCGGAAGGAATAACTACATATTTCCATACATTTCCGGTAGCTTTCAGACTTATTTAAAAGTAAAATTCTCTATAAAAATATTGTAAAGTTCAACTTTTAAACGTAAAAGTAACTTTGCAATGTAGAAGCGAATAAAGAAATAGAATTGAATTCAAATAGAATTGCAACAAGTCTCGCTTTGTAGTATTCTAGACTGTTTCCTTTACTATTCAATGCTCACAGAACAAAGAAATATTAGGATAGTTTTGTTATAGTATTTAGAAGACAAAATTATTTTCTCTTTTACTCAATAGAACAAATCTTACAGTACAAGTATTATTCGAATAAACACAATTATGCTTAATGATATGTGCAAACTGTATGTTTTAATCGTCAGCTATGCGAACGGAAGTGATGTTAAAATGAGTTTAGTCATTTCGATGGTTAAACGGAAGAAACAGACATATATATAGTGTATTTCTGTTATATAGAAAAAAATCATTTTTTATAATAACATAGGCAGTTCAATGTCACGGTATATAAGTATAGAATATATACATATATATGACCGACTATTACATTGCAATAGAACGCTTACTACATTATTGTTGAAAAATTACATTCATAAGAGCTAAAGTAACCTTTAAAGGGATTTAAGCTTATTGCCAACCGTCAAGTAGCCAAATGAGTATTCTAACAAGAGGCATTTTTAGAGCTTCCCATAAATAAGTCCATATATTTTTTGATAAATATACTAGGAACGTTTTGAATTACGACATTTACGAAAGTTATAACTAATGAAAACGTGATATACATATCTTGAATGTTTCTGCCAGGTAATACTCCTGGTGAATACAAAGACTTCATGTTCGAAGGCAGTTCAAGAGTTCTAGAGAACGGCTCCTTAGTTTTCGAGAGAGTAGCCAAAGACAGCGAAGGACATTACTTATGTGAAGCACGGAACGATATCGGAGCTGGACTCAGCAAACTCATATTTCTGAAAGTTAATGGTAAGTAATTTGAGAACCCTGAATTATTAGATACTAAAACTTAGTGCACTTGTCTTTGTGACAACATATATATTTGTCTCTTGCTTTGAAAAACAATAGCCTTATTGAGATGTAATTTCTTTAACCCAACAATATTTTAGGCTCTATGTTTATGACGTATTTATTGTATTTTTTATATTTATATTGAAAGTCTTTTCGAGAGTTTACTGTCTCGGAGCAAAGAACAACACAATAGATTATATTTTTAATATTCGTTTCGTTTATTTGTGCATTTCAGTATCTACAGAAACAATATTTGCGCTTGTGTATCAATTCTGGACAATATTAATACTACGAACCTCTATACAACTTACGACAAAAATAATTGGCTGAATATTCTGGGAGTTTCAATTTTGCCCGCCGTGCGCTCAATTATTCCGTATAACTTTAAATTGCTTATATTTATATTGAACTTTCAAACTATTTTAGGAGTTCTATGTAACCATTCGTTTTTGAAATAGTTTATAAGGTGTATCTGCAGTTGCTGGTAGTGTTTAACAAGAAATTCAGGACTCGGCTATTTACTTTAAAGTACTAACTAACTAAGTATACTTATTCTTTTACATTTCAGGTCATTAAAATACAGAAATCAAAAAATAAAAATCAAATTGCATAATATTTAAGATTTTAATGATTACTTTACACACTACATACTTAGATAATCATTTCTGAAATCGTTTAGAAAATATCTTAGGTACTGTCAAGATATAGAAAATTCTTACATACCTATATAAATTAGCATAATAGCCAAGAAAGCCGCGGCAAAACTCGAAGAATGTCTCGATAGCTCTCTGAGATGACTCGTATAAGAAACTGAAATGAAAATTCTTTACCCTCATTATTGCTCCAACAACGGACCTCCGACTACCTCCATTGTGCTTAAGAACATTATTTTTCTAAAGTCTCTCGAAGCATTTTCCATTAAAATTATTTTATTATCAAGATCTCCGTGCTTTTAATGGAAATAGATTTCTATATATCCCGGTATAAATATACACAATTCGATTAAATTGACGGTAAACTAATATTTTCTCAACCACAATACAAATAACTTCTGATTGCAGTATAATAGCTAATGATGTTATCTATTCGTTATTACTTCTTCATATTACACATGAAATATTGAATTATAAATTAACTAGCTTTTACTGCCAGCTTCGCTGGTGTTTGTGTGGATTTTGTTAGATATATGTACAGGCAAACAGCTTCTATTAATTTTTTATATGTATAGAAGAATTGTATAACCATACAAAATAAGAAGGAAATTGTTTTACACAGCTCAAGAAATAACAAAAAAGAATGTAATGGATATTGTATTTTCAACAAAAGTTTAAAGACTTTCGAGTTAAACTTGCGCACTTAACAGGAATATTATTCACACCTGACCTAGCAGATATTCCAAGTCAAGAAACGTCTGAAACTTAAATGACTTTATTCTTACGTTAACCCTTATTTCATTCTATAGAACTGAGTTCCGATAATTCATTGAAATGGCTCGACTAACTTTTCTATTGTAAAGATGTAAATTAAATAATTTACTCGCAGGTTTACGATTTTGAAAGAGCGCTATAAGGTTAGTATCACATTATTTTTTTTTAAATAGAATTTTTGTTTATCACTGACCTTAAATTAAAATATCTGCTTATAATTTCAAAATAATACCTTTGAAGAGTTTGTTTGTTTGTTAGCGCTAATGCAGATCCGATTTGAAAAATTCTTTTAGTTTTGGGTAGTACATCTATAGAGGAAGGCTATAGGCTATATTATATTTAAAAATAAATAGGGATCCTTACTAAAAGTCCAATAATATAAACCAAGGTGTAAGAATCGAAATCGAACGTGAATGAAGCCACTCATAGAAGCTAGTTTATAATATTACTACCTCTCTATCTTTGTTTCGGTAAATTTCCAGGACAAACATAGATAGGCAGTCTTAAATCAGCTGGATTGATTTTGATGGACCTTTTACTGACGGATAGCTAACGTTCTAAGAAGTAAATTGGTTACTTTCATTCATCATTTACATAAAATCAAAGGTCACTACATATTACACTCATATATTTACTTGTTATAATTACTTTGATTTAGATAAGTAATGAAAATAGATATTCAACTTCTCTTCTGATTCTCAAGCCAATCTTATATAACACTTCGAATTACCGTACAATGAGAAGAATCTCATATTAATTTTTCATTATATACGTTTCATTTTATTTTTGAACAAAAGAATCTTGAAATCGCCAGCCATTTCTGAGAGTAGCGCCTCAGTCTCGACTTTAACGTCTATTTCGCGGGCAGATGTGGCTCACCACAGATAAAACAGAGCTAATTAAATTTTCGCACAGACTATATTTGTGATTTGTCTATTCGGAAGAGTTTAATGAGAGTGTAAGAGCAACAATGGCGAATGGGTTCGATTGTGAGCTACGGAAGTGGCGGGCGTCTGAGCAGAAAACTCAATGACCGTACAGCGCAATACGTCTCCTCTTTATTGGAAAACGAGACAGTTGGCTTCCACAAGAATAAGTACAGCCCATACGTGTGTGTATTTGCCGATATTGGCTTTTGTTGAAGAACAAATATATCTTCATCCATTACATTTGACTTTTCGTTAACCGGAGTTGCTATTTTTTTCTTCATAATGTTACCGATATAGGCGCATCTATCTTTTATCCTCGACATATTACATTTTCTGACTTATTTTTGGCACATAAATTATGAATACTTATTGAGTTTTATTTCGCATACAAAGGGCTTCAATAGAATTCAGTTCTTATTAACATAACTTTTTGTTACGCTTTGTATAAGTAATTATCGAGACAAGAATAACGTCCTTAATAAAAAATTTGCCACCACAAGTAAATATATTAAATGTGTGTATATTTTTTTTTAAATAGGAAAGAAATAAAAGATAATTAACGTTTTAAAATATGAAAATTTTAAAGCATTTTTGGTTCACTTTATAAATAATTTTTAAATGAATTCTATTAATAACCGTCCAATCAAATGTGTCTGTATATAAAATAAATAGCCTCATAAAAAGTAAGTATAACAGTGAACTGAATAGCGCAATTAATTCGCATTTAAATTGATCTGATAAATATCTCATCAAAGGCTGTATTAATGTGAGCCGAAAACCTGAAAATGATTTCCCATAACACTGGTATTGTACGATGCGCCCAATTGAATCGGAAAACAAACCGATTCATAAATATTAAAGAGATACACGTGGTCCTTAAATAAAACAAGGGTCTGATTTATGCAAAACTAACAAGTTGTAGTAACAGGACGACCCTGAAAGAGTTTTCTTAGTTCAAACCATTCCAGAATAAAATCACGAGACCCAACAGTTTGTAAACACTCTCATTCTACGGTCAATATATTTTTGTGCTCAGCAAATGTCCCTGTATTTTCCGAGCTAGCTCTTTAGTTATTGTAGTAAGATTTTTTTGCGAAGTCCGTATATTTTACGAGGTGATATCATTATATTTAAGTGACCTACAGCGAATCTCACGACATTCGTTTGAACTATCTGCCCTGGCCAACAATATATAAGTATATATATACCTGATGGTCTATTATTATTATATTATTGATTATACATAGGTATATTCAAGTATAGGTATATACAAGTTTTCTATTCTAGAAATAGTTCTGGAATAGAAAACTTGTTAATATGTGTGTATGTGACTATGCAATTTATTAGTTTTTGAGTTAGTCAGTAACAAAGATAATACATTTACATTTATAATATTAGTATAGAAGAAGACTGAGGT